>JAKCWG010000934.1:0-178234 GCA_021464415.1 Lonicera japonica
TAGGGGCCAGTCGCAGGCTAGCCAACCGTACAGCTAGCCCCCAACCGTGCGGTTGGCTGCCAGCCGTACGGCTGGGGGGTTAGACCCTGCGGCTACCCCTCATTTTTGACCAGTTTGACCAAAAAAAGGAAAATGACAGACTATGAATTAGCTTTTTTCCAATACAAGAGGAACAAGACTCACTGATGCGGACAAGGCTACATGGGCTCAAATCAACTCGTGAAGGCCCATTAGAATAAATTGGAAGCTTTATTTTAAGTAATTTTAATTATAAAAATTTATTTTAATTTTATTATTCAATTAGGAATGTTTTCCTTAGTCAATTAGGATTTAGATTAATAGTTTCCTTATTGTGTTTGGATTAATATTATTCAATTAGGAATGTTTTCCTTAGTCAATTAGGATTTAGATTAGTAGTTTCCTTATTGTGTTTAGATTAGTATTTTCCTTATTCTATTTGGATTAGTATTTTTTTACACCCTATTTAAAGGGGGTTCATTGTTTTATTTTAGGATCTAAGACTTTATTCATAATAATATTGAGTGATTTTAATCCTCTTTGGTTCTTCACGAACTACTTGAAATTATCGGTTTGTCCGTGGCGTTCACCCGACTTATCAATCGGTATTCCGCACCCGGTTGTGGCGTCTTCGATTTCCATCCTAATCTGATTGTAGAAACGATCCAGGTTCTTAATTTGCTACGGTTTTCGTGTGTGTCTGTGTCAAGGTTTGCACAACCAATTCGTTGTGTTTGCGGGTTTTGAGCGATATCACCGTAGGTCGTATCAGTTGGTATCAGAGGAGAGCTTCTACATTCAGGTTTATTCTATCTTTTTATTTCTTGTTCTTGTTAGAGATTCAATTCAATTTAAAAAGAAAAAGAAAAAAAAAAGTTAAGATTAGATCTGTTTTTTTTAAAAAAAAAAAAAATTCCCGCTGGCTGTCGAAAATTGTGTGTTTTTGCTATTGAAACGAGCTCGGATCGTCCTGATTTTCCGCACAATTATAGTAATTTTTCGTTCCGAACAACATATCGAAAAATCAGCCCGATCCAACGGTGAGATCAAAAGTTATAGCAGTTTTACGATAGCACCAGGAAAAAAAAAAAAGTGTGATTTGCAAGTTTTAGTTATGGATGATCTAAAATTGTTTACCGGAGCTTTCGTGAGTGAGATGAGAAAGGTTTTTAGAGAGGAGTTTGATCCACTTCATGAGCGAATGGAGAAAGTTTGTAAAAGTTTAGATCGAGTTGAGAAGAGACAAGTAAAGCTATCACATAATAATAATCCTAATGGGAGAAGGATAATTCATCCTAGAAAAAATAGGGTTGAAGATGATTGGGATCCGGGAATTGCTAATAAAAAACATGGTGGTAAGTTTAGAGAAGGTAGAGTTTGGGATAATAACAATATGTGTAGTATCAAGAAGAAAACTCCTTCGAATGATCTAGAAAATTGGCGTAAATTGGAGAAGATGATGGAGGCTTATCTTGAATTCAACATGATGAGCAGCGCAGAGTCAAGTCCGAAAGCATTCTCTTGCGAATCAAATCAATGTAAAGAGGAGGAGAATGCAACCATATCCAAGCCATTATCAAATAATGAACTAGAATCTAATTTTAAGCCATCAATGGAGGATGAAGAGAGTGATCTACAATGCGAATTGTTGGATGCAAGCATAGTTCCAAGTGTGCAAGTAAAAGAAGATGAAGAAGTACAGCGAGAAGATATCATTCAAGTACAAAACATTATGCATGAAGCTCCAAAGATAGCTGTTGACACGAGCGGCGTCATTACCGAGAAAAAAGAAGATATTCAAGTTGAAGGATTAGATTTGAAGATTGTTGAAATTGAGCATATCGATTTCATTGGCGTTGATAAGTTTGATATTCATCCGAATTACCAACTAGTTAACTTTTTCAACAAATTGAGAAAAATTGAATTGTTGCATGGCAAGAAGTTCCGAAATAGGCAAGGATTTCAAGCATCGTAATATTCGAAGTACAGTTCGTATTGGCAAGGTAGATATCAAGCTTCGAAGAGGCCCTTACCAAGGATTAATTTTGTCAAAAAGTGGGTGATTTGTGTTACAAAAAAACAAGATTTGAGACAAATCCTTTTCCAATAGGAGGGAATGATGCCACTGGACAAGGCTACATGGGCTCAAATCAACTCGTGAAGGCCCATTAGAATAAATTGGAAGCTTTATTTTAAGTAATTTTAATTATAAAAATTATTTATTAATTTTATTTATTCAATTAGGAATGTTTTCCTTAGTCAATTAGGATTTAGATTAATAGTTTCCTTATTGTGTTTGGATTAATATTATTCAATTAAGAATATTTGTTTTTTTTCCTTAGTCAATTAGGATTTAGATTAGTAGTTTCCTTATTGTGTTTAGATTAGTATTTTCCTTATTCTATTTGGATTAGTATTTTTTTACACCCTATTTAAAGGGGGTTCATTGTTTTATTTTAGGATCTAAGACTTTATTCATAATAATATTGAGTGATTTTAATCCTCTTTGGTTCTTCACGAACTACTTGAACTTATCGGTTTGTCCGTGGCGTTCACCGACTTATCAATCGGTTATTCCGCACCTGGTTGTGGCGTCTTCTTTCGATTTCCATCCTAATCTGATTGTAGAAACGATCCAGGTTCTTAATTTGCTACGGTTTTCGTGTGTGTCTGTGTCAAGGTTTGCACAACCAATTCGTTGTGTTTGCGGGTTTTGAGCGATTTCATTCACCGTAGGTCGTATCACTCACATCAGACGCAACTAGATTCATGAGTTTCGAAAAGGCCCAAGGAATTTGACATTCAAGCATCGTGGGAAATATTCAAAGAAGTACATAGTTCTGTTTTTTTTAAAAAAAAAAAATCCGTGGCATGTCGAAGATTGTGTGTTTTTGTATCAAGCTTCGAAGAGGATCGGCATTCAAGGATTGAAAGAGTTTTGTCAAAAGTGGGTGAAAAATTTGTGTATAAAATCAACCTAATTATCACGGATTTTATATAAATAATATTATAAAGATATTTATATAAGTTTTTAATAAAAATATAATTAAATCAAATATTAAGCCTTTTCAAGAGGAAATAAATTTATTTTTATAAATTTATCGGGGGAATATAAAATAATTTAAATTTTTTAGATGCGATTGACAAGGCTAATAAGTTAATTTATAATAAATAATTTAAATTTATAATTATTAAAATAATAATAATAATAAATTATCAAAAATGGGCTCATTTTTTTTAATAATATGTTTATTAATTTATTATTTTATAATAACTTGTGGAGGCCCATTAAAAATTTTAAAAAAATTAGAAGCTTTATTTTTTTAACATAATAAGTAATTAATAAATTTAATTATTTTAATTATAATAATATTTTTCCTTATTAATAATATAATCTAATTTTATAAGTATAATGTAAAAAATAAGATTTACAAATAAATGTTTTTATATTATAAATATAAATTATTAATAAGATTATGAAATAAATAAAGAATTAATTAGAAATTTTTAATTTGAATATTTTCCTTAGTCAATTAGGATTAAATAAATAATTTTAATTAAAAAAATAAAATTTTAATTAAAATAATAAATATTTAAAAATAATTTATAAAAATTTCAAAAAGTAGTTAAATAAATATAATCATAAATTCAAAATTATTAAATAATATAATTGTTTAATATCAAAATTTAAGTTTGTTAATTTTATATATTAGATAAGAGGTATATTATTTTGTATTTTCCCGATTTGTATAACTAACAACAAATTATAAATTGGATTAGTTTTTTTTTAAAATATGATAATAATAATAATTTCTAATATATTTTAATTTAATTATAAAATAACCCTATTTAAATTTAATATTTAATTTAATTAATTCAAAAATATAATTTCAATATTTTTTTTTATTCAATTATAATAATTAAGACTTTAGTCATAATAATTAATAATTATTAAATATATATTATAGATATTATAAATTATATATTAATTAAAATAATTAAATTTTTTTATTAGTAAATATAAATTTTTAGATATTAATTTTTTTCTTTGGTTCTTCAATTTTTTAAAACTTAAATTAATTTAAATGAAAAGTATATATATTAATATAAATAATTTTAATATTATATTATATAAATTTATAATAATAATTATATTAATTCGATCAATATAAAATATAATAAATTATAATATTTGTCCGTGGCGTTAAATAATTATAATATTTATAATTAATTTAATTATAAAATTATAATATTTTTATTATAATTATATATAATTATTAATTTTTAATAATATTTTAAAATTTTTAATTATCAAAAATAAAATATTAATTTATTAAAATAATTATTAAATTTAATTAAAATAAATATTTAATATAATTTACTATCAATCGGTATTCCGCACCCGGTTTATTTTTGTAATTATTTTAAAATAAATTATAAATATTTTAATTATTTATTAAATAATAATAATAAATTATTAATTCTTATTTAAATAATTTAATTCTATTTTAATTAATAAATATAAAATAATTTGATAAATTAATCTTATAATTTTTAAATTAGTTTCCATTATTCCTAATATTAATTATAATTTTCAAAATAAAAATAATTATAATTTTATTTTATTATTTTATTGTAGAAACGGTCATAAGTATTAATCAGGTTCTTAATTTATTAATATTTATTTTAATTTATAATTATAATAAGCTACGGTTTTCGTAATAATGTTAATTTTAATTTGTGTCAAAAATGAAATACTTATTCGAGGTTCGCACAAATTGTATTCCAATTATTAATCGTTGTGTTTGCGGGTTTCGTGCGAAAATTTCACCGTTTTTATTAATAATCGTATCACTCACACACACGCACGAGATGGCTGATCAAAACCCAAAATCTGACATTCTAAAGTCTGTGGAGGAACCAAAATTCAAAAGGATGGATCTATTTTCCGAAAGGCTCGAATCTGATTGATAAACAGGGAAGGTGTAAAAGAGGAATCGGGTATTAGAAAAAATTGAAAGAGTAGAAAAGGGGAAAATCCCGTTGGTCCGAGAAAGGAAAAGTGAGGAAAACAGAAAGGAAGAAAATCGATAGGGAGAGCCACTAAGAGTGACAGCTGTGCCAAAAGGTGGAAGGCTACATCTTAGGTGAGTAAGGCTCCTATTTTGGAAAAAGAAAAGAAAAACAAAATAAAGCAAGAAAAATCCGAAAGCCCAAAATAAAAGGCCGGATAATCAAAAGTGGGAGCAATAAGGGTATCGAAAAACAAAAAGCGATACAGGACCAGCATCTTCCCTGTAGAAAAATCAGAGGGTAGCTTGAGGATGGTTGAGAATTCCAAGCGAAATTCTATCCCCATGACTGAAGAGTGGAAGACTGAGGGTAGAGAGATGCCAAATCTCAAAAGTCCATGCACGGCGGTCCCAATAACGCCAGAGGTCAAAACTGAGGGTGAGAAGGAATGGAAAAGAAAAGGCACTTCAACTTGCAAGCAGTTCTCTCTAACACATCATTTTTGAAAATCAACAGAGCAGTGTCTGAGTAATGGAACCATGGCAATAAGACAGTATTAGTATATTTTTTTCCGAATTCCTCAAGGTAGGAATTCTTCGCATTCCCCATGATGGGAATTTCTCCGAAACAACTTTCCCCACGAAGGGAAATAACGACTCCGCGTGTTCCCCACAAAGGGAATTTTTCCGAATTCCTTAAGGTAGGAATTCTTCGCATTCCCCACGATGAGAATTTCTCCAAAACCACTTTCCCCATGAAGGAAAATAACGACTCCGCGTGTTCCCCACAAAGGGAATTTTTCCGAATTCCTCAAGGTAGGAATTCTTCGCATTCCTCACGATGGGAATTTCTCCGAAACCACTTTCTCCACGAAGGGAAATAACGACTCCACGTGTTCCCCACGAAGGAAATTTTTTCGAATTCCTCAAGGTAGGAATTCTTCACATTCCGCACGATGGAAATTTCTCCAAAACCACTTTCCCCACGAAGGGAAATAACGACTCCACGTGTTCCCCATGAAGGGAATTTTTTGAATTCCTCTAGGTAGGAATTTTTCGCATTCCCCACAATGGGAATTTTCTCCGATCCCCTTTCCCCACGAAGGGAAATAACCTTTACCGCGCATTCCCCACGAAGGGAATAACTTTATCCACACATTTCCCACAATGGAAATTTTCTCGTTTTTCAAAGATAGCAATTTCTTCTTAAGCACCAATCCCCATGAAAAGATACATGACAAAACCCAGAACATTCTTTCCCTTTTCCCTGAGAAATGGGAAACCCTTGAGAGCACCTCCCCAGTACGATCATGCCTAAACTCCCCATGCGAAGTCCTATACACTGAGGGTGATGTGCCGCTGAGGGTAGCGCACCACTGAGGGTAGACGGAAGAAAATATTGATATATTGTGTCTCCTGGCCGAAAGGAAAGGGGCGATCATGGATTGCATCGCCTGGAACACGACGAAATCCACGTGCCAGAAAGGGTATATTTTGATTCAATTATCAGCGCATTGGGATTCACCCGAGGGTCGTGAATCATTTGTCTTCTTATCGTCCCGGAAGTCTTGCGGGCAAGAATCCCAGGACAAGAGGGTTTGTGAACACTGCTTTTCTTAAAACAAGCATCTTGCATCTACTCCTGAGTCATCATGCATATAGAAGACCGTTAGGAAAGACTCCAATTTCGAACGCGTTGGGAGTCTGATATAAACTTTGTTGCCTTTTCGCTTACTAGGACGGGGACCGACCTGCCCGGTCAGGTCGCGGGGTGCGGGGCAATGCCTCGTTAGAAAATAGAGTTTTTTTCGAGTGTTTCTGTGCATTTTTTAGAGCCAGCTGCAGCCCCCAACTGCACACGCCAACCGTACGGCTACCTGCCAGCCGTGCGGTTGGCACCTAGCCGCACCCCCTGCAGCTACCCCCTGCGGTTGGCCTCTTTTGAAGCATTTTTGGCAAAAATTTCCTTATAAATAGGACCTTTGGGGTCTCATTTGGGATCATCAACACTCACTAGTGTTTTTAGTAAGGTGAAGTTCTGCCAAAATTGTTAGAGAGTCTTTTTCTTTGAGAGAATTCTTAGAGAGAAAGAGAGTTAGAGAGAGAAAGTCTAGTAAGAGAAAGTTAGTGAGAGAAGGTTTTAGAGAGAGAAAGCTTTGGAGAGAGAAAGTTCTAGAGAGAGAAGGAGGTAAGCAAGGCAATCAAGGCAAGGCTCTTATTTTTTCTTCAAGCGCTTCAAGTACGTCTTTCTACAACCTTCCTAAATTTCAATACTGCATTTAAATACAGTTTTAATCCAGAAAATTAGATAACTTGCAAAGAAGTCCACTGCTTTCAAAATAAGTCCTTTCTAAGTTTTACAAGAAATCTAAAATCCGTTTTGACATGTTTTCAAAACAAACTAAAATACAAAAACAGTTTCCAAACAAGTGGAACTACGAGACTCTGATTTCATTCTACGAATGAATACGTAGGCGCTCGCAAAGCTCAAGTCTGATTTCAAAATACTGTTTTAAACTGAATTTATCTAGAAAGGACTATTCTGAAAACAATTCAAATTACTTACAAGATATCTAAAATAGGAATTAAATACATGATCCATTAAGTGACCGAAAGGGCAAATTGGGTGCCTAACACCTTCCCAATTCGTAACGTAGTTCCCAAACCCTAGCAAAATAAGTTTTTAATCAATATCTGGTTTTAAACGTATGAAAGATAATTTGTTTTTGAATTGTCCTTCAAACGATCTTTTGTTTGTTTTCTCGTAAAACAAACTGGCGACTCTTCAAAACAAGTTTTCCCTTAAAACAAAAGAAAACTCGAGAACGGAGGATTCCTCTCGGGAGTCAGGGGTCCGGATTCTCACACTCTTGCTACGATTTTAAGCTTTATCCAAACGAGGATGTTTACAACTTCATAGACGTCGTATTTCACGCCGATTCATCTAGGAAGTCGTACAGTTTCCCTATTCACCCAATAAGGAATGTGGACAAGTCTACCTCAGAGGTTACAGGCTGCTACATCTTTCCTCCCATTGCAAAGCAAAGAGGCCACCGAGCAAGCGTAAGAACAAGAGGATGAAGTCAAGCGGAGAGTCTGAGAAGAAGTCGATTACATGCCACCGGTGTCATAAAGGGCAACCACCCAATAAGTCGTATAGTTTCCCCATTCACCCAATAGGCAATGTGGACGAGTCTACCTCAGAGGTTACATGCGGCTACATCTTTCCTCTCATTGCAAAGCAAAGAGGCCACTAGGTAGGCGTAGGAACAAGAGGATGAAGTCAAGCAGAGAGTATGAGAAAAAATGAATTACTTGCGGCTGGTGTCATAAGAAGGGCAGCCACAACAGGCTTACTTGTACAGAGGCTATTAACTAGCAACATCATATTAAATTTTTATTAAATTTAAAATTTTTGTTTTAAGTAATAGAATTTTTAATATAGACAAAATTAAGTAGTGTGTGAGGGTTTATTGTGTATATATTATTGGTCTGAGTATTTTAACTTTGTTGTGACATCTTGATTTGTGTATAAAACTTTTTTAATGGTGTAGAATTAATGCACACCATAACATATGTATTTTTAACCATTAGATTCTTATACTTTTTAGAGAAATTTTTTGGTCAGTAATGGATTACCGGGGCTAGTAATCGAAGTTTTTGGTGTGACTTTACACGTGCATATCATCTTCTCGAGTTGTCAAGTTATTAATTGGCGGTTGGGGGGTTTAGCCACGTGGCAACGCGGGACGGGCGGATAATGTTTACCAAAGAATCACGTCATTTCAAAATGAATAACTTCCCTCGAAAACCGTCGCTTGCACTGCTATGAGTAACCCCTTCCATCCCATTAACTATACATCTTTGCCATCACTTTTCTAATACCATTACCGATGGATAATGTTTCAGAGGCTAACAGTTCTTATAAACCTCCGGTGACTCCTAGTGCAGTTGATAACCTTTTTCGGAGGGTGGAAAGACTTGAAAAAGAGGTTCGGATGATAAAAAACTAGACCCGAACCATTAGAGACCTAGAGCAACGTCTGGCCGCCGTGACCACAGAGAAGGACCAACCGCGTGAGCGGTTAGGGTAGGGGGAGAGGGGGAAGGTCAGGGGATAGGAAACATACCTTGATCAATCGGATATACATGTTTATCCATGTATTTCTTTGAATCAAGGATTTGCCACCCGAAAAATATGTGGTTTATTTCCCATCATCTGGTCATAAACTATCCCATATGTTTCTGTCTCCCCTCCCTCTTTTGTTCCTCCTCCTGAAGGTCTTTCTAGATTGGCTCCTTTTAATTGATATGTGATTCCTAAGGAGTTTCACTTTTGGGGGCTCGTTGACAGGTTGCCCTTAGCAACGCAGTCACCTGCCCATCTATCTCGTAGGGTTTCTCCAGTTAGGGAGAACTTACAACACTGTAGGGGTTAAGGGTCTAAGACCCCTCTCTTTTTGTATTTCTTGAACAATTGGTGGTTTTTTTCCCATCTTCTGGTCTTAAACTTTTTTGGGCACGTTTATTTCTTGCTTTGAATATGTAATCAGTTGGACCTCGAAGTCCATCCTTTGTAATTTTACTTTCATCAATGAAAAATAAGTTGTTTATCTATATCTCATCTTGTACACCATTTATTTTCATTTGTCATTGTTGTATGATGCTTGTGTTTGGGTCATTGTCGCAAAGTGGTGTAATCTGAAAATTTAAATTGGTCTTTTTTTAAAACTTTCTCTAAAGGATTACTGGGGCCAGTAATCCTCATTATTGGGGCGAGTAATGAAACCTGGCAGAAATACACATAACACGATAACACGAAACGTCTAATCTTGTACACCATTTATTTTCATTTGTCACTATTGTATGAATGCTTATGTTTGGGTCATTGTCACAAAGTAGTGGAATCTGAAAATCTAAATTTGTCTACTATTTTAAAGTTTCTCTAAAGGATTATTGGGGCCAGTAATCTGGATTACTAGGGCCAGTAATGAAACCTAGTAGAAATATACATAACACGATAACACGAAACGAATCGGACGAAGATATATAAGTTAACTAGGGTATACCCATGCCATCCAGCACGAGGAAATAAAAAATATGATAATAGGATGAAAAAATTAACGTGTGACGAATTTAAGTTTAATATATCTTCATGCTAAAAAAACTAAAAGATACCGGATTGGATCGACTTATTTTTAATTTTTTAAAGAGTTTTTTAATTATAATCTGACCACATAATGTACGTCCAAAAAATGACAAACTGAAATGATTAATAATGTACGAACACATAACGTACATTCTTAAATATAACACAAAAAAAAATTTTGATTTTTTTTTTGGCATAATTATATAGTCATGATGGATCTTGTTTAATTGATCTTGATTAGTAGATTTTAAATATTAAATTTTGAATTTTTTATTTTAAGTTATGGCATTTTTAATGTAAGAAAAATTATTAGTATGTGAGAGTTTATTATATTCTATAATATAGATGGGTGAACCCTTATCAGGTTCGGGTCACTATCGAGTTCACCCATTAGACCCGAAAAAAAACGAATCATGTTCGTGTTCGTGTTCGACCGCATTAACCACTATAAACCGATAAGACCTGTTAAAAAATGGGTAGTACCGAGTCTGTTACGCGAACCTAACCAATTCAAACCATTAAAAACAAGCAAATATTTATGGATACATATGTACTTTTGTTGTTGGATTACCTTGGACAATGATTCGCTCTATTGTTGGATTACTGGGGGCAATAATCCAGATTACTAGGAGAAGTAATCCTAATTACTACCTAATAATCCTGATTACTGGAGGCAGTAATCCTGATTATCGCCAAATAATCCTGATTACTGGGGGCAGTAATCCAAGTTGTGGGGCAGTATTTGAATTACTGGGGTCAGTAATTGCATTTTAACATATAAAAGGATAAAAATTTACCACTAACTCATTTTAACACATCAATTATGAAATATCCATAAATGATATATTCCTCTTGTTTACACTAGGTGCCACTCCTCAACAAATATTCGCTTTTCAAAAAACTTTTCACTCTCCTCACCTTTTTTAACCATTACCGCTATTTTCAGAGCCCACGATTCACAACGAAGCGAGATCTACTACACACGTAAAGACATCATCTTCGTCATCTCTTTCGCTTATCCAACCATATAAGTTTAACTCTGACTTTATCTCTATCTCTTTCACTTTTACCGTGCTCTTTTTCACACATTGTTTTTGAAGTACGTTAATGTTGATTAACAACTTATTTTCATCACCAAGAAGATTTTATATTTGATGAAAGCACCTCGTTATTATGAGTGAATATTGAAATTTAGGGTTTCGAAAAAATAAATGTAAAGTTTGAGTAGTATCTTGCCTTGACATGCGGTTGTTGTTCATTGTTGATTGCTACAACGATAACAAAAACTAGGATTACTGACCCTGGTAATGAGGATTACTGGACCCAATAATGAATTACTTACCCCAGTAATGAATTACTGACCCCAATAATGTGATTACTAGCCCCGGTAATCCATTAGTGGCCCAGCAACTTGGATTACTGGCCCCAGTAAATGAGGATTACTGGCCCAAGTAGTTGATTACTACCCTGCGTAATCCAAATTACTGGCCCCCGTAATCAGGATTGCTGCTTATGTAGCTTATTTCCTTACTAAACTAATTTAGTTTATTGAAAATCAGAATGACGTTAAAACATGATACTCGGGTTCGTGGTAGGGAAGAAGTCTCTACAAGCAGCAGTGACGCTGTGCCATTATTTAAATTGAGAAAAAGACGTACACCATTGAGATCACTACCGATGAAGAAGGCCATCACAAACACAGTCGAACAAACGATACCGAGCCCGAAGGTCAAGCCCACTGGTTCTCCCAAAATAGCCGAATCGAAGAGACAAAAGAAGCAGGCAAAACCATTAAAGACAGACTCTGCTAAACCCAAAAGGTCTCTTCCCCAGAAGATGCACAATATTGGCCCTTGCTGAATTGGTAAATCAATACAGGGAAGCCATCCCGATTGAAACATAGGAGATTCTAAACAAGATGGTCTTCGGCCCTATGGTGTGTTGCTTCCGGGATGCCTTAGTCAAGGAACCCGAGTATAGGAAGATATAAATTAACTTTGAAATAATAACGAAGCATTTCAACACGGATCGAATGGTGTGGTCATTTGGCAGTTTAAAGTTGGACTTGACCATGGAGTTTTTGACGATCTTATTTCACTAACCCATTGGGGGACTAAAAATTATACCCATTCTTAGATTAGAGGATATGAAGGACCAGGCGGCCAACCTGCTCCCAAATTGCAAGGAAACAAAAGGGCCTTCTCGTACCGATATAAAGAACTTGCTCGCATCTGAGCTAAACAAAGAAAAAATATCCGATCCAAAAAAGGTTGCATCGACTCTGCTGATGTATTTATTCTCAACCTTCTTCTTCAGCAGAACTGGGATCAATTTTACATGGAATCTAGTCAACATTTACATCGACATCGATAACGTTAACAAGTATGACTGGGCGAACTCGACTTTGGACTTCTTGCTCTCTGGCATCAAGAAGTATAACAAGGATAAACCAAGCACACTCAACGGATGCACACTATTGGTGCAGTATTGGTTTTTGGAGAATAAAAAATATAGATTACTACGATCAGAGAATAAATTAATCGGCAAGCCACATTTTGTGGCGTGGAACATTAGAGACATGTTCGACGTGAAGGCCTTAAAGTCAAACCCCAACCTCTTACAGACAACATGTGCATTGATAAAAATACTATACTTTTATGCATTTAAGACAAAAAGAACCTAATCAACTGTATTATGTGATCCAGGAACTTGTACTCGATGGAGCCTGGCTAGTGTCTGCTTTTAAGGGAGCAGGAAAAGCAAGGGCAACAGGGAAAGGAGGAAGAAACTGGGTGAGGATAAGAATGATTCTGAAGTTGAAGATAAGAGTGACGAGGATGAATCATTAAAGCTTTCAAAATGGGTAAAAATTTTGCATGAAATATAGGCTGGTATAATACTAATTAATGGATTACTTCTCCCAGTTATGCAGATTACTGGTTCCATTAATCCTGATTAATGGGGTTGGTAATGGACTACTGGCCCCAGTAATCCTGATTATTGGCCCACACATTTGGATTACATGCCCCAGTAATTCGGATTACTGCCCCCAGTAATCCAAATTACTAGGGCCTATAATCAATTACTGCCCCTAGTAATCTAGATTTATGCCCCCAGAAATCAATTACTGCCCCCAATAATCCAAATTACTGGCACCAGTAATCAGATTACTACCCTAGCAATCCATTAATGTTATACATAGGTTGGAGATTCTCATTACAAGTTATGTTTTATCTGTGATTCTAGATTCCACAAAAAATGAAAAACGAGAAGATGGCGAAAAAGGTGGTCTAAATTGTGGACATTATTATCGCCGAGTTGTCTCAACCTATCGAAAATAACATCAACGTGGAACTACGAAAGCGGGCTCTAATGGAACATCAACAAACTGTCCATGCCCTCACCAAAAAAATGATTAACATTATAGCAGTGTTGGAGAAAATAATCAAGCTGCTAGAGCTCCAATATAAAAGGAGGCAAGCTCAACCGTAGGTCACAACACCTACAACTCCAAGGGACCAAAATTATTCAATTCCACACAATCCAATTCGGGATGATAGGGTTGATGACACAGCGGACGTGCAGCAAATGGATACAAGTGATGCCAGGTGGGCTCTAGTGCTTGTGCACAATGTTGGGACGAACGTGCAACATGGCATTAGAGAGGAGAAAAACATAGAAAATGTTCAAACTAAAAAGGTTGTGGAAAGTGAAGAGCACGTAGCCGAAGAAACGGAGGAGGAGGTTGTCAGAGAGAGGGCCAAAAACTAGGGAGGGTCTATAAATGAAAAAGTAGCATTGGCCCAGGCCGCCAACGTTGTTAAACAGATTGCTTAAGAGGTGGCCTCCAAACAAAAGGCCATTACGTTGCTGCCCCAGCATTCAATAGAGAAGAATGTGAAAAGTACACGACAGGGGTGTAACAAGGCCGAAGGAAAATGAGTCGGAGTATAGTACACCTTCTGCAATCCGCAGGCCACATAAGAAAGCAAAGGCCCATGGGCCCAAACAACAACCATTACTTATCAATGGGGTCAACTACACAAAGGAAACCTGGCAGACCCTCGACTTGGAGATTCAAGGGCATTACCACAGTTTCTTCGGCTCGAGCACGCAAGTACATATTTTTATCCACAAGTTCGAATTGTAAAACTAATTAACAAAAGCCATACTAATTGATTTTAATTTGTTCTCTTAATAACGAAATCTAGTACCAGGATCATAACAACCCGTTCAGCCCTATTATAGAGTTAAATATGATAAAAAAACATAATTGAGGAGAGTGATTTGGATAAAGATGTAAGAAGTAATTAAATAATTTAGATTATTGTCTATCTTAATTTTGATTATTGTGTGCGTTAATTTGGATTACTGGGGCTAGTAATTTTGATTACTGGTCCAAGTAATTTGGATTACTGGGGGTAGTAATGGATTACTGGCCCAAGTAATCCAAATTATTTGGGGCAGAAATGGATTACTGGCTCCAGTAATCTAAATTATTGAGGGCTGTAATGGATTACTAGCACCATTAATTTGGATTACTGGGTCAGTAATCTGGATTACTCACCCCAATAATCCATTACTTGTACACTTGTACCTTCTTTAACCAGTTAAGTGCATGTGCAAAATGTTGCAGGTTGTGCAGTAGTACATTGCTATAATGAAGCAGGAGATATAACAAAAAAAATATAGACATAATTGGTTTCATTGACTTGGAAGCTTCAGTAAGTAATCCCTAATAAACCAAAAAATTATAGTGCACGAAGATTTACATTGCCATAATTCTTGTTAACTTTCTTTTTACAGTTTCATAGTATTGCACATCACGACAAGCTTGCGACATCTGGCAGAGACTTCAGCGGGAACGAGATTGATGTTGTAAAACTCCTCACGGAACCCCTGTGGGAAATATTTACCCGCAACAAAATCTTGATTCCATTGCATCACAGGACGAGCAACCATTTCACCCTTATCCACATAAACCACGAGAGGCAAAGAATAACCCACAAGAACTCCAGCCTACCCTTCAAGAGTAAAAAATTTCGACGATGACAAGTGGAGCAAAAATTCACAGATAGTGGTAAAGCAACAACCAAATATTAAATCTATATATATTGGCTACATTATGTGTTTTCAAGATTAATACCTAACTTCATATATTTACCTTGGCCTTGTTAAAATAAAAGGGCCAACCATTTTAAGTAGTCGATGGATGACATTTAGCTTGCTGGCTGGTTCGAAGCTCAAGCGAGCATTGATCCTGAGAGGTACCGCGAGCAAGTGTTTGATCAAAATGGAAATGGCCCAAAAATTCAGCATAACGAGATGACCGACAGTAAAAGGAAAAAGAGGTGGATGGTCATCAATAAATAGTTGAATTTTGAGGCATACACCTTTATCGAGGATGTTGACTGCCCGCAACAAAATCCAGGATCGTAAGTAGCTTGGATATTCATAACTTATTTATTAGTAATTTTTGGTAAATGATATTGTGGCACAATAAACCAAAAATTCTTTTTGGTTTTGGGGTCAGATTGTGACGGGTTCATGCTTCACTTCATGGAATGCTTGATAAACTCAAAGAAACCGTCCCAAAAGGGAGGGATACTTTTCAGGCAAAACATACTCGACAAGTCCAGAACCACGATGGTGTAAATGATTGCGGATAATTTTTGTAATTTATGAGCAATTCCCTCTTTTCCAAGTCTAACTTTTTAGTTTTTGTTTGCCTGCAATACCCAGTAATGGATTACTTCATTAGTAATTTGGATTACAGGCCCCAATAATTTGGAAGGATTACAAGGCTACATGCCACAGTAATTTGGAAGGATTACAAGGCTACATGTGACGCCCCGAATCCCGTTCAGAGATTTTCACTTCTGGGACTCGGTTAATCACGGATACTGTGCGCGACGGTAGTTTAAAATATAAAAATCACAAACTTTAAAAATCTTTTTCTTGGATAAAACTCGATCCGTTGAAAAACACGTTTTACAAAATTTTGGCATGAGGAGTTCGTTTAAACAACAATTAGCCCTGTAATTAAAAATAAAAAGAACAACCTCTGTTCAATCATTTCACAATCAACCATTTAATAAAAATATTCCTCAACCTATAAACTTTATCAAAGTCTATTTAAGTATACAATTATACAACAGTCGCAAATCCTTTTAAATAAATATAAATGTCTGAAAATGTAATATAAAGGCCTCAATGGCATTGTCCTTGTATTAAGGGACTACAAAGTAGTTCGAGGTCATCAGAGCTTCTATAAACGTACCACGCGTGCCACCCTAGAGTATAGACCAGCAAAACTGTTGAAAATGAAGGAATGAGCCAAATCCGGGCTCAGTGGGAACTATGAGGGTTTATAATTAAAATAAGGTTTTCATTTGAAAACATTCGTATCACACACACACATATATATATATATATATATGTTGCTTCAAAACCCGCTAACTGTTCTATCTCAGGTATCAAAACTATTTCCCCAACTCTCATCATATAGCATTCTACTCTTTCTAGCTTCCTAGGGTTCACATGCTCTAAGAATCATTCTATTCTCGGCTACATAACTACGTGTGAGGGGTATACACCTCTTACGCCAAGTATTAATAGTTATCACTTTGTTAACAATACATTATGAATTACATACTTGTCTGACTACTAAGTATTACCACCAGGCCGCCTAGCCATTCGTGTACTATGTTTGTAAACCGACGATTACTAGAACTTTTCACATTAGATATTTATTTGTTATGGATGGTCAAATGGTTCTCTAAGTGTACAATGATACAAACCGATATATATATATCATCCATAATATACAAGATAAAATATATATAGAACAATATAAAATACAACACAACAATATATATATCGAAACACCGCCACATCCGTCATTGTGGCATATTAGTAACATTCGACACAATGTCTTTCCAAAGCCCTCATGGCCTCGACCATCAAAATAGTAATAATTGCGATCGTCCAAGCACCACCAGGTCTGTATTTCATGGCCTTCCACCCACGCGGCAGCAAGACCTCTCGTTCGTTTTCGTGCATGGTTTCGGATCTTTCACTCAGGGACACTCTATCCCAACTTAAGGTATCAATCGTTAGAGACCAACCCAGGACCTCACATGGACTATACAATCTCATCATTACATCTCACACAAATATATATGTAGCCAATCAATACACAATCATCACAGTCATTCATCTCTCACAATGAATGCATATGTATATATATATATATCAATCTCACATCATCATACATGTGGTATCATGCGTGTATATGATATACAGAATCCCACACAAATATATATATATATATATCACCACAACACATCATTACACATATAGATATGTAAAAGATTAGTATGCAGCCATCGTTATGATATATTATAACTTGAACTATCATTATATATGGATTACTAGTATTTCACCCGTGCGATTGCACGGAAATTTGTATGTATTGAATTTATTTAAAATTGTGATAGGAATAAAAATGAAAATTTAAGAAGTGAGTATAGAAATGAGATACATTTGTCCAAAAAGTTAATAAAGCTCAAGAAAACAACTATAAATTTTGAAAAACCTCTTTGAAAACTAGATTTGTAGTTGAATTTGTTGGTCCTCCACTTTTTTCACAAATCAAAATTTCCAATCCTCTACGATTTGTAACTCTAGACACAGCTACGTATAATTGTCCATGACTAAAAATTGGTTTCTTCAAATACAACCCTACATGATGAGACAGTGATTGTCCTTGACTTTTGTTGATTGTCATTGCATTCGACACAATTAAAGGAAATTGCCTCCTTTGTAGTCTGAAAGGCAGCCTAAGGTCAGATGGGGTTAATGTCATCCTCGGAAATAGAACCTTATACCCAACATTGCTGCCTGCCAAAAATTTTACATCAACAACATTGTTTCCACATCTTGTAATCATCAACCTAGTCCCATTGCATAACCCTACAGAATGATCTATATTTCTCAACATCATCACTGGAGTGCCAACCTTTAGCTTCAATTCATGGTTCGGGACTATAGAGCACTTAATTGAGTTTAAAAATTTAGGCGTATAAAGGTCTTGTAAAATATCAACATTTCGTTCTGACCTGCAAGTTGTATCTGAACTTAAGTCTGTTTTTGTTTCCGTTGCATTAAGTGAAATCATGTAATCATTAACAACCTTCACAACATCAAGAGTCGGTGCAACTATAGCTCTGCCTTGAAGATATCCAGTTTTATTGACATCGGAAGTAAAGTTTGGATATGTGCTATTCACGATTGACTCAATAGGATTATCTGATGCATCCAATAATAAGTCGTTTGGTATATCAATAACTACATTACCATCGTTCGAATTGCCAATTGATCCATCCCCTATGCTTGCTATCCATTCAAAAAAACACTTTAAGCTGATCCAATCATCGTCAGATTCAACATGTTGGAGCCTCATATTCTTTGTCAATCTTAACACCTTACAATCTCTCCATAGGTACGATGAATTGATAGTTGCAAGCACAATATCTTCTCTAGTACCTTCCGGAATCACAGGTAATATATGTCTAAAGTCTCGTCCAAGGACTACAACTTTCCCTCCAAATGGTAAATCTGAACTCATTGGGTTACTAAATCTTAGAATATCTCGCATACTTCTATCCAAAGCCTCAAAACAATATTTATTCATCATAGGAGCCTCATCCCAAATTATAAGACTGCTTCTGATTATTAACTCTGCAAGTGGACTTCCCTGTTTAATGTTACAGGTTGAATCTTTATTCGGATTTAGTGGAATTGCAAATCTGGAGTGAGCGGTCCTACCACCGGGTAAAATGAGAGATGCTATGCCACTTGATGCTACATTCTACACAATTTCCCCCTTTGATCGTAAAGCTATTGATAGAGTTTTCCATACAAAGGTCTTACTAGTTCCTCCATATCTACACCACCTCTATTCAGTCTCACAACATCCATTACAATGTCACAAACATGTCATTGTTCATCGTTCAAATTAGACAACAATTTAATGTGCTTTTGGGATAGAGTGTTTATATTATACCGTAATTCATCTTGTATAAGTCAATTTTGATTGCGGAAAAAATATTCTGCATCTGGATACGGCATTGAGTGAAAATCCCGTAGTTATTACCACTACTTCTCAATATCTTTTCTATCTCCATAAGAGTATAACTCTTTATTTCTTCTTCACTCAATTCTAGTTCTACATATTGTGAAAATAATTTAAAGAATAATAGAAACATTGTCATCGTATAATTAAATAATAAATTACTGATGTAGTAACTACTAAAATATAATTGAAATACCTTCATGTTGCAATTGATTCCGTCGGTTGTAAAGTATGTCATCAGAGAGGTATTGCCAACATTTTTCCCATACAATTTCAGGTCGAGTTATAGAATTAGACGACAACAAAGTTACAAAAAGACTTCTCAAACTATGTGCAGATCCCCAGTGACTTGCCTCGACGATACCATCAATGTATTCTTTGTCATCATCCAATAATCCAAGGGCATAGCAAGCATCTTTGTAAGATCTATATTGAACACCACCAATACATTTCAATTTGTCAAAGCTTGTTGGCCCATGAACTATATTTAAAAGGCTTCTCAAGTAATACATTTCTCCACAACCCGGTGGTACATAGAATATACGTCCAATAGAAAATCGACGTTTCCTCGGGTGCCATTCTTTTATTGCTTGTTTCCAAACAAACTTGTTAGGAAATTCTGCATAAGTCAATTCTCATGCTTCTGGATATTTTTTATTAGCATCCATCCATGCCAGGAACATGCTTTGGTTAATAGAAGGTCGATTTACCACTTGATCAATCGGATCAGAATTGGAAGACATAACATTTTGTTGGTCTGGTAGATGAAAACTTAGACGCTCAACAGGAGGATCTTGTATTGGATCTCAAACCCAAAAATTCTCCAAGTTGCTTCGTATGGTGAAATGTACCTACAATCATAGTACATATTTATTTCATCGAGATTTTTTACTGCATCATTATTCTCACTAGTCTGGTAAAAAGTTGCAGTAACTCGATCATTTCCTTTGTTGACATACTTGAACAAATATTTGATAGATCTGGATTGGTTACACCACTCTACATTTAAATGAGCACCATATTTTAACAGCAGATAATGATTGTGAGGCATAACATATCTATTATCAAGCTCAACACCGTTCTTTACCACAGTTTTGCCTTCGTCTCTTCTCCGATACACTGGATAACCATCTTCGTCAATATAAGTAGATTCCACGAATTTTTTTGGAAAATGTTTTGTGCATCGACCATTTGACATGCAAGGATAATTGCTTCTCGAATTACTACATGGACTGTGCATCATGAAATCTTGTACTGTTGTAAAGTAGCTTTGGTCAGAATCTTTGTTTGGAATCTTAGCTGATATTATGCGATCAATGTCAACTCCGGTTGGATATTTTTCTTCCTTAGACAAAAATATCAAAATGTGCGCATGTGGAAGTCGTCGTTTTTGGAATTCGACTGTATACATAACTGTATTGGTGTAATTATATTTTGTTAGGATATATATAACTAATAACAAAAATAATTATATTTTTTTATGATCTTAAATAGAATTCCTGCTCTCACTGTACCGAAAAGCTTACTGCGACGAAGATCTTTAATCAATTGGTCTAATTTGATTTTAAAAATTCGACAAATTATGTTGGGGCGATCATCAGGTCTCAATCCTCTGCTCTCAACAAAACGAACTATCTCCGGCCACTTCGGATTACATGTAAACGTAATAAACAAATCTGGATAACCAACCCACCTACATATCGCCATTACGTCTTGATAGTTATGTATCATGTATCGTGCACCACCAGTGAAAGAAGATGGTAAAAGCACACGCTTACCCCGTGTTGAAGGGTTTGCCTCTCCTCATAATACTGCATCAACCAAGCCACTGTACAGTTTTGACCTCAACTCTTTCTAATGGCTTCGTAAATAAGCCAACCGTGACGATTCAACCATAGTGTAGGCATCAACTACAAATTGTTGGAATAGTCTCCTGGAGAATAGAATATGCGGTGATTCACAATCCCTTTCTTGCAGTCTATAGGCAAAGTACTCCCTTAGACTAACTTTTTTTCTCCAAGCCGACGAAACTGATTTTGAATCTGTTAATGGAATATCTTCTCTATAACCATCTTCCCGATAGGGTAAAAGCAATGGATATTGAAGTGCTAGATATGAAGCATTAAGCTCATTTATTCGTTTCAATTTTCCACTTTGAGTTTCAACTAAAATATCTCTTTCACCAACAGCCGAATCGAAATCCCCTACAATAAGTGCAGCAATTTCATTTACTGTCGGCATATTATATGTCCTTGCATCGCGATCCCTTCTACCAATTAATTTGAGCTTCACATCTGAAATTTCTTCATCATGCATTTTATCTTTAACCATTCTGAATGACTTGACCAACACATTACTTTCGTCTAGCATTGACTTTAAATCGGAGATGATTTCCGCATGAAGATTGTTAATGTTACTATTTTGCCTATCATAACAAAATAAATAATAAAGAACATATGATTAATTGGAAAAACTTCAGAAATTCTATACATGGGTAAACTTAAAAAATAATGATAATCACCTAACAGATCGTATCATGTTCATCATTTCATTGTCAGTGTCATAAATCTATCGTTGAGCAAACTTCGGCACAACTCCTTCAGGCGGCAAAAGACTACCAATCATGTGGTAGTTTTGTCCGTGCAATCTAAATACATGTGGTGACCCCCCTCTATTTAAACTCGCGTCAATTTTTCCTCCCATCAATGTAAAGCAAAACATATTATTATATGATCTAATATTCTCGAGAAAATGCTTGCTTTTTTTACTGTCTCCGTATAGAAAATCAATAAGCACATTAGGAGGACGCTTCATTGGTGGCAATTTAATCTTACCGTGCATACAGCAAAAGGAGAATTTTAGATTTACAGTGTTATAATAACATCCCACCATCTCTTCATATGAAAAAATGGCACCACAAAACTCACATTTATGTGTTGGGTTTCCAATATCCCAATATTCCGCATTGTATGAAAAAAAAAACCTATTATATTTTTAAAATTTAAAATCAAAACAAAAATTAATATATTCATAAGAGGGACATATACGAATAAAAATATTTCAAAACAAATTTATCAAATTTTAAGATCAATACATTATCACAATTTAAAGTCAATCAAAAACTAATTGTAATGTTCAGTACATTAATAAACAATGAATAAAAATATTAGTAACAATATGATTTTTTTTTATTTTTGAGAAGTAACAAATGTATATTTTAAAATAAATAAGAAAAAAATGACTAATAATGATTAATAAATTCAACATGATTAATAAATATAAACATCTAAACATACCTGAACCATGTTCAAATGTAGAACATTTCGAATCTGACCAAATAAATGGAACAATTAAAAAATTTAAAATAAATAAAGTAAACAGATAATTATAGATTAATAGCATGCAATTGTTGAATTGTTTACCTAAAGGCTTAGTTAAATTAATTTAGATAATGAATATTGGATGGATGATTACCTCCATATGTAAGTTCATCGCATTCCATACCTTCCCCTACAATAAAAAAGAAATATTTAATTTAAGTTATTGCATTTTCTATTGATAATATATGATGCACATATATTCTCTCAGAGGTTACGTTTCATGCCCGACGACACGCTCAGGACATGTGGACACGCTTCAACACGTAGCCGACACATGTGTCAAAGAGCATCCCATATATATATATAAAGGGCTACTATTGACACACAGTAAAACACCCTCTAACACTCCAAATTGTTTTGACCCTTAAGGACCAAGTATATATGCACATACTCGGTTATTAGGAGCCGAGCCGGTATAATTTTTTTTACCCAAAAATAGTTCTGTCCCTAGGCACCGAGTATGTACACATATATTCAATCCTCAAGGGCCGAGTAAATATGACAAAATATTAGTGAGTGTTTTAGTATATGTCAATAGCACCCACCTATATATATTGGTGGACACGTGAAAAACATGCTCAAAATACGCTCATATCATGTAAAAAGGGGTCAAATTAAAAATAACTAAAAAGATTAGGATTCAAATAATAATAACACAACTGAGATTAAATCCCTTCCCCTTTATCTTTCTCTTTCCCGTAAAACCTACCCCCCACTTGCTTGGCCACCATTGAAACAAAACCCTAAGCCCCAACTTAGCCATCGACGGTGTAACAACCCGTTTCTTTATTCCACGCGTACCAAGCTCCTTAATCGAATTTAGTCAAATTTGAGCCTCGGGAGATGAAATTGTGTTCCGAAGGGGCCATTGTGACTCAAAGGCCTTCAATAAGTTGTATTAGTATATTTAAGTATGTTATAATGACCACAAGTCATTTCGGATGGATCGAGTATGAAATTGGCTCGTAGATCACAAGTTTCGGTCCTACGCGATAAATGGATTTTAGCTGACTTTGAAGATGCATATCTCCTTCATCCGAACTCCAAATGAGTCCCCGTTTTCGGCCACGTCTTCATCTTAATTCCCTATACAAATTTTGTGTTTTGGCCGAGACCCAATTCCAACTCCTTGATGCCCAAAAGTGGGTGCGAAGTCGAGTTGTTGACCAAAAATTGAAGGAGGCAGAAAATTTACCTAGGGAGTTGGCTCCATGGAAGTGAGGAGAGTCGACTCCATCCTGAACAGTAGGGAGTCGACTCCAGGAGTAGCAGGGAGTCGGCTACATCGGGCTGGCGAGATTTTTTATATATTTCTTCTTCTCATTTCCTTCTCATTTCATCACCCAACCTTGAGAGTTCTTAGAGAGAGAGTGGGGAGCTATTTGAGGGGGTTATAAGGGATTATTCATGTCTTCCTATTCCATACCTAACAAACCACATCATCATCACCATCTCCATCTTCTTCATCCTCCTTTGGTAGCCATGGTTAGGGTTTTGTAGAGAAATTGGGGGTTTTCGCATTCGTGCTTCTCCGGCTCAATTCTTCTGCAATACTTCGAGAGATTGACCCTCCTAAGGTGGGAACACTAGTATTTTAACATCTTTTTCAACCTATTGTGTCTATTATATACCAAACCTATCATAACCTAGGGTTTCTACTCAATATATATACTCATGGGGCTTTTGGGGTAATTTATCCAATTTAACTGGTTGAGTTTAACATATTATGGTTATAAATTACTGCCTTGACATGAAACCCCAATTTTTATGTTATTTCTGGTAAGATTCATATGAAACCCTTACGTACGGGTACTGGGTGAACCAAATGATATGATACACATACATATGAGTGTATACTTGAACTTAAAAGTATTTTTTAGGATAAGATTTCATATATGGGTGGTATTCGTGTTGTGTTAGCGCTACTAGATCATTCTTATGAGATTCTTACTTACTTAGCCAGTCCGTAAGTACGTTGGGCAGTGAATATGCCTATGTTGTAATGTAAAAGGTATTTTAACCTTATGGGAGGGTTATATGGGATTTATACACTATATGAACTCTGATTTCAAGTACCTAGTGCCAGGTTGAGGCGATCCCACTATACCTTCCAAGTTCTAGTGTTTCCTTCTTTAAACTAACAATTGACGGACTTGGTTAACATAGTCATGCACGATGAGGATACCACCATAGTTTTCTGATACATATGCATGTGTATGAATATCTTTGGAAACATCCTAGTCTTATGTATATATACATATCCTTATTGCTTATACATGGTTGAGAAATGTACTATATGGTACTCTAAAATGATATATATATGTACTTGGGATTTTCTTGAATTTCTATATCGGTTAGCCACACCGTTCGTACTAGATAGATATTGGTTATTACCGGTAGCGTATAGCCTTGGTGGCTACGTGAGTGTTATTGTAGCGTGCGCCTTTATGGCGGCGTGAGATAGCGTATGCCTGTGTGGCTGCACGAGGTAGCATATGCCTGTGTGGCAGCGTGAGGTAGCGTCTAGGTGGACCTAGTAGGTGGTCCCTGCCTTGGCCAGAAGAAACCGAGTTGCCGGCTATCTCTGTGCACAATAGATGTATGAAAATCCTAGACGTGAGTGTGACATATGAGATTGATGCAATGGATCTTGTTGCGGTGTTGTGGCATCTTTTATACAGATTCGGGCTATAGATTATTACTGTTTCATACTTACAGTTTTATAAATATATATAAATGTATCTTGGAGATACAGGTTTTTACACAATATACAGAAAAGCCCGATAAAACCTATTTTCTATATATTTTATTTTGAATTGGGAACTAGGATGGGATCTATATGCATTTCACGAAATGTTTTCAGTGCATTGGTTGCTTCACTAATATAGTTATATGCATACCTACAGTCGTACATACATATTGGAATGTATATTATATAGAGGAAATTTATTACACAGAAGCAGAATATAAACCAACCTTAGTTTCATTATATTGCATTGCATGGCATGCATGTTTTTCTAACCTATTTTCCTATACAGAAACCTATTAGTTCCCACTGAGCCCGTTTGGCTCACTCCCATTTTCCAAATAGTTTTGCAGGTGTTTCTCGGGGACAGTACGCTTATGGATCCTTAGTTAGCTCTGATGGCCGGTTGCCAAAGTCTTTAGGATGAGACTTGCATTTTATACCTTGTACTATTATCATATTGTGTATTGTATTTCCAAGTGTATAATTTCTATGAGATTGGGACCTCGTTGGAGGCGTTGTATAAACATTTTTATATGAATGTGGAGTATTGATTGTAAATGGATTTATTTATACATTATGACAAATCTTGGTTTACCATATGAATAAACTGCACATGCCGGAGTTTCTTTTAAAATGACTTTACTACTTTAACATGTTTTTGGTGTAAAGTCTTAAATTTTATTACTTTTTACCCGTCGTCGCGTACGACTCCATGGTTAACCGGGCCCCGGAGGTATAATCCTCTAAACGGGGTTTCGGGGCGTCACAGACGGATCCTCAGCCCCAACTTCCCCTCATCGACTTTTCTCTAACATCCCATAACAGGAACGCTACTCCGTCTCTGTGTCTATCAATCTCCGTCTCTCTATCTCTAACTTCGTCTCTCTCTACATATACACATGTATGTAGAAATGTATACTATGGTATTTGATCGAGGTTCAAGAACTTCCTGGAGGTATATACTATTGCTACGATTTCAGTTATTTGGCAAAGTTATGCGATAATTTTTTTAGGGAAAATAAGATAAGGAAGTGGTGCAATTTTTTTCTAATATGCATCTCTTTACTTCTAAATTAAAATTTTTAAGTGTTCCTGAATTGGTGATGTGCTTAGATGTAATGCTTCTTGTTAATTTATTTATTATGGACCTAGGTCAAGAAAATCCATCCAAATGATCCTGGCGCTGCTAAGAAATTAAAGGAATGTGAGAAAGCTGTCTTGAAGCTCAGATTCGAAGAAGCAATTGCCTTACCTGATTCTCAGAGACATTTAATAACTGATTATATCAAATTTTGTTCCACAGGTATGGTACTGCTATTTGATTAAGCCTTCTTGGTTCCCATTTACTTCTTTTTAGCATATAAAATTTGTATTACTTATTATACCTGTGTTACTCTTTGAATTAGTTTTTTCCTTAAATTGCTCATGTGCTTTCCCTTTTATACAACAGAACCCTGTGCAAGTTGATATTTTATATGCTTATTTTACTTGATGGGATAGGAAATAAATGTTGTTGCACATAACACCATGTGTATAATGGGATGACATTTTTATTTTTTATTATGTTTTTCCATAACTGATCGCTTTTAAATATGTTATTTGTTGACCAGATTACAACTTTCATTTTTTGTTTGGGGTCATAAAATTCCGTAATTAATTATCTTTATGTAGAAATGTATACTATGGTTTTTCTAGTTGATCGAGGTTCAAGAACTTCCTGGACGTATATACTATTGCTACGATTTCAGTTAAGGAAGTGGTGCAAATTTTTTCTAATATGCATCTCTTTTTTTCTAAATTCTGATTTTAAAGTGTTCCAGAATTTAGATGCTCCTTTTTGTCATGAATAACTAAGTACGGTCTTATGAAGAGGGACCATTTAGTGACATTTTAGGCTCCGTTTGATTGTAAATATGGAAAATGAAAATTAATTTAGTTAATTTGAAAGAAAAGATAGAAAATAAGTGAGAGATGTTGCTCATTTTATGAGTAGATATCCTCCATCCTTCCATAATTTTGGTGGAAAATTTTTCCTCACCACATAGCAAAGAAAATTTCTTCATGGAAAAATTTTAAAAACCAAGAGGATCTCATCCATATCATTCAACTTATTTTATATCTTTTCACCAAAACTAACTCAAATTATTTTCTTTTTCCACCTTGCAATCAAATGGAGCCTTAGTGACCATGTTTTGAGTATTTGAGTTATTAATACAATATAGTTTCATTTGATTGAATTCTTAAATATTTATAATGTTTATTGCATATATATATATATATATAATTAATTAAGAAGGTGTCATGTTCTACATTTTTGAAAAATTGCATGTCGCATGTTGTGTCGAAACTCCTGAGCTTATATAGTACATGTAACATGGGTATTATATGAAACCTTTGCTATTATGTTTTATGTTCTCTTTCCTTTTTTTCCCCCATTTTTCTTTTTCTTGCTGTAAAGGTAAAATTTTGCCTAAGTTAGGTGGGAGTAATAAACCATTATCGAAGAAGCCGACCAAGATTTTATTATCAGTACAAACTAAATACACCATGCTATTGGACCATTACACTATTAGTAGAAACCCAGAGCTGGCCCTAGGGCAGGGCTGGCAGGGCGACCGCCTAGGGCCCAAAAATTAATAGGGGCACCAATATTTTATTTATCTATATATATATATTAAAAAATAAAAAAAATTATAGTGCAAATTTTCAAGAAAATAACTCAAGTTTCAAAAACTCTAACATTGTATAAGGAAACGGCTTCTTTAGCACTTCTCTGATTCTTTCTTCCTAAATCCAATCACAATCTTCCCATGTTATAAGAGAAAATTAGAGGGGCGCCAATATTTTTTCTCTCACTTATATCGATTTCAAAACAATAAGAGAAAATTAAATAGTTAATCGTAATATTTTTGCAGGGTTCTTTGTAATGTGTTTTTTTGTGACATTTGAACTCTTATCATTGAACCAAAATTAATTTATTTTTTTAATATAAAAATTAATATATTTATTTATAAGAGGGCACATTTTAATATTTCACCCAAGGCCTCAAAATACACAAGATCGGCTCTGTAGAAATCTTTGCTATTGGACCATTACACTATGGTCTTGCTTATTAGTTATATATCTTGGTTATTGGTTGTCATTGATTTTATGTTGCACACCCATCTAAATAACCTAACAGTTTGAAAATTCTGTGTGGAGAGGGAGAGTGTGAGGGAGGGAGGGGGGACAAAGAAAGAGTGAGAGTAAATGCATCATTAAGCTACTAAACTTGGTCGTTGCCCCTCACCATGACAAGACTGGAAGTTAAGAGATTCATCTTAATTTAGGATTTAGGGTAAAGTGCTTCGGTGGCTATTTTTATTCTTGTTATAAATGTAGGGGAATACTATACCCCTTTATAAATGTTGGAGAATGCAGCATATCAAAGCAGTGTGAAAAAATAAAAGGTTTCTAGAGCCGAACAGTGCACATGTACCATTAAGATTTATATGGGCAGGAATATATCATTACCATTCTAAATCTACGATTAAATTGGAGGACCAAAACATTTAAATAAAAATAGTGCCAAATTATAAAATCTTTAATTTAGAAGAACAAAACTTACCATTATTTAAATTGATGCTATTTTCTTGTACACCTACTGAAACTTGTTCCTCGAATAAAGAATGTTGACTTTGGGTTAGAATTGGACTTGTTCCTCGATGAGGAGTATTGGAAGGAAGATTACCTCCATTTGAAAGTTCATCACATTCGATACCTTCACCAACAGTAAAAAAAAATATTTAATTTAATTTCTTGCTTTTTATGCTGATTATTAAAAATTTTTATAGATAAATATAATTATACCATTACATTGGAATTTGTCTTCTCCTCTACCACCAGATTGTATACAACTCTCATTACCTGCAAAAGTTATGAAAATTTTAAATTGGGGGACCAAAATATATAAATAAAAAAAGTGACAAATCATAAAATGTTTAATTTGGAAGAACAAAACTTACTATTATTTAAATTGATGCCATTTTCTTGCACAACTACTGAAATTTGTTCCTCAAATAAGGAATTTGACTTTGAATTAGAAGTTCCTTGTATAATCCCATTACGTATTATATTCTTCCCTAGAAACAAGACATTCAATGTTCTATGTGCATTTATGCTTCTGTTATGCTCAATACTCTTATAAGTAACTGTAAAAACAAATGTACTTCTTAATAGCATCTATAAAACAAAGTCATTTTTGATAAACATATGGTAAGATAAATCAAATTTATGACCATACCATTTGTTATATTGCTAAATGGAGTTCTTGAGCAAATTTGTGAACTGCTTATATAACCTTGACCATGATTAATACCTTGTATGTTATCTGCATGCTAATAAAATACTATTTATTTTATATAACTGCAATTTGGACTTAGTATTGATAACATGTGAAAAATTCAATTTAAAATTATCATGATAATTTTTCCATCTAATATTTGACCAATTCAACATGTTACAGGTTATGGATATGTCTCGCAAATACTTTTCATTTGGCTTTTAGAAATCAACTTCCACCAGGTATTGTTTCTCAAAAACCTTTCACCACAGTTATAATTGAATGTCTATATACTCTTTATTACCCGAACACATTCTTAGTAAAAGGCTCAGAAGGATCCATTGGTATATATAATCACAAAGAGACCTTTTTTCCCTTCATAAAATAGGTAGTTTTCAAGCATCATTGCCATTAGTCAAAACTAAAAAAATGTAAAAGCATTTTTTTTTGTTTTAAAAGCAACAACTTCTTCTAACCTGAAAATATAAAAAATGTGTGATCTAGTTAATGATCGTATATTTGTTATATTTTTCTATTATATTGCTACTATTGGCAAGATGAAGACCTCCATGTCAATGACATATTTTAAAAAGTCAAAGAGGATCAGAGCAGACAAATGCCTTCCTACTCTGCTCGATATGATGAGTAGAGAAGATTTTTCCTTCTTTCCATGTAGGAAAATTTACTTCTCTTCTCAACTTCATGGGTTTCGAGTGGAAAGAATATTTAAATCTCAATTTATTAGAACTGCAAAAACATATATAATCAAAATTGCAAGTTCTTGCATTTTTTGTTGCTTATACAATTCTATTACGTTTAATACTCTTATGAATAACTGTGAAAATAAATTTACTTCTTAATAGCATCTATTCTTGTAAGGAAACTTCTTGATAAATTATGAAAACAAAGTCATTTTTGATAAACATATGGTAAGATAAATCAAATTTATGATCATACCATTTGTTGTATTGCTCAATGGAGTTCTTGAGCAAATTTGTGAATTGCTTGTATAACCTTGACCATGATTAATGTCTTGTGTGTTATCTGCATGATAATAAAATACTATTTATTTTATATAACTACAATTTGGACTTGGTATTGATAACATATGAAAAATCCAATTTAAAATTATTATGATAATTTTTCCATATAATATTTGACCAATTCAACATGTTACAGGTTATGGATATGTCTCGCAAGTACTCTTCATTCGACTTTTAGAAATTAACTTCCACCAGGTATTGTTTCTCAAAAACCTTTCACCACAATTATAATTGAATGTCTATATACTCTTTATAACCCGAACACATTCTTAGTAATAGGCTCAGAAGGATCCATTGGTATATATAATCACAAAGATACCTCTTTTCCCTTTATAAAATAGGTAGTTTTCAAGCATCATTGCCATTAGTCAATACTAAAAAAATTTAAAAGCATTTTTTTTGTTTTAAAAGCAACAACTTCTTCTAACCTGAGAATAACAAAAATATGAGATCTAGTTAATGATCATACCATTTGTTATATTTTGATATTATATTGCTACTATTGGCAAGCCGAAGACCCCCATGTCAATGATAGATTTTAAAAAATTAAAGCATACCAGAGTTGACAAATGTCTTCCTACTCTAGTCGATATGATGAGCAAAGAAGATTTTTCCTTCTTTCTGTGTAGGAAAATTTACTTATCTTCTCAACTTCATGGGTTTTGAGTGGAAAGCATATTTAAATCTCAATTTATTTGAACTGCAAAAACATATATTATCAAAATTGCAAGTTCTTGCACTTTCTGTTGACTCACAATACAAATATCATACATAGCAAAAATCATATGAAAAATCACTAACCTTCAAACATATGGGATGATCATTGACGCTTATTACGCTTCTGACTTATCATCATTGATGCAATCGATGCTTCTTCATTCTCATCAGTGGCACCCATGATTTAAATTTTAAAGCAATTTTCTTTTTTGTAAACTGAAAAGCATTAAGATTTTTATGAAAGGAACAAATGTCATTAACATAATCACGATTCACAACCCCAAGGAGTGAACTTACTATTGGAAAGCATCATTTTATTTTGGGAATAAGAAAATTAAATTGTTTATCTTGTTCTCAGGAATATAAAACATCTACTTTGTAAATAAATTAAAGTATATATGTAACATTCTATTTGTTATCCTTTAGACCTTGTAACCGAGCATGAAAGAAAAAAAAAGGTAAATACATAGTATCAATGCACACTTTTTTTGAATTTATTTAAATATTTAACAAAAACTCATGCTAATTGTAGGATTATCAAGGGTTGGTTTAACACCACAATATCAAAGTTAAACATGGAGACATCCTGCCTTTCTTCTTTTTTGTTTCATGACTGGTATGATTCAGCTTTTAAGCTTTAGATGTTGTATTTCTATTGGTGCTAGTAATTATAGAGAGATAAAAACAACATAACTTAGTGTCTCCATAAAAAAAGTAAATATGTATCATCGAATTTGTTGTCTATAAGTAAAATATAGAAATTCACGGGAGAGAGAGGGGTTAATAGAAAAAAAAAAGTATAAAAAATAAACCTGTTGAATTGATGAACAGATTACTCAAAAATTCCCTCCGTAAGAAGCCTGTTGTGTTTATTCCTCTTGTAGCCTTCTTTGTATATTCTGCTGTGTTTATTCCTTGTGACGCCCTGAGTGATGAGTACTCCCTTGTGTGGAGGAATGGTAGCTCGAGCGATGAGTACTCCCTTGTGTGGAGGAATGGTAGCTCGAGCGATGAGTACTCCCTTGTGTGGAGGAATGGTAGCTCAAAGGGGGCATCCCACACCGGAAGTTGGGGGATCCTTGGAGACCCATATAAGTAAGATATGGTCGCTAATTAAGTACGAGGCCTTTTGGGTAGCTCACTGGCTTCGGATCCCATGAGAACTCCGAAGTTAAGCGTGCTTGGACCAGAGAAATCCCAAGATGGGTGATCCCCTGGGAAGCTGGTCATGAGCTCCCATAAACAAAGCCGTGAGGGTAGATGTCCTGGGGCTGAGGCCTGGCTAGAACGCTACCCAGAGTGGACAATATCGTACTGAGGTGGGACCGGGTCGTTACATTCCTCTTGTATCTTCTACATATAAATTGGAAGGAATTGATGATTACCTCCTACCTTGGTATAGTAAAAGTCTTGAACAAATGAGAATAAATTAATGTAGCTTTTAACTACTTACCTTGGTATAGTGAAAGTTATTGAAACAATGAAAATTGTAGCCTACTGTGTATCCCAAAAACAATTGTCAAAAGTCATTATTATACGTTTATATTACCATAGAATGCCCATTTAGATCTTTCAATTAAAAAAAAAAGAAGTATGTAAAAGTAAAAATCTAAAAATAGTACATAATCTAGAATCGAAAAAAAGAAAGAACAAATGGGCGGGAATAATGTTGGGGGCTGTTTTGTTTATATAATTAATATTAATATCTAACAAAAACTCATGCTAATTGCAGGATTATCAAGGGTTGGTTTAACACCACAATATTAAAGTTAAACATGGAGACATTTTGCCTTGCTTCTTTTTGTTTCATGACTGGTATGAATCGATTTTTAAGCTTTAGATGTTGCATTTCTATTGGAGCTAGTAATTATAGAGAGATAAAAGCAACATAACTTAGTGTCTCCATAAAAAAAGTAAATATGTATCATCGAATTTGTTGTCTATAAGTAAAATAGAGAAATCCAGGGGAGAGAGAGGGGTTAATAGAAAAAAAAAGTATAAAGAAGAAACCTATTGAATTGATGAACAAATTACTCAAAAATTCCCTCCGTAAGAAGCCTATTGTGTTTATTCCTCTTGTAGTCTGCTTTGTATATTCTGCTGTGTTTATTCATCTTGTATCTTCTATATATAAATTGGAAGGAATTGATGATTACCTCCTACCTTGGTATAGTAGAAGTCTTGAACAAATGAGAATAAATTAATGTAGCTTTTAATTACTTACCTTGGTATAGTGAAAGTTATTGAAACAATGAAAATTGTAGTCTACTGTGTATCCCAAAAACAATTGTCAAAAGTCATTATTATACATTTATATTACCATAGAATGCCCATTTAGATCTTTTCAATAATAAAAAAAGGAACTTTGTAAAAGTAGAAATCCAAAAACAGTACAAAATCTAGAATCGGAAAAAAAAAATAGAACAAATGGGCGGGAATAAGTCTGGGGGCTGTTTTGTTTAAATAACTAATATTAATAATATATATATATATATATAGTTATAATGATATATATTGTTCTTGGGAAAATAAAGCATCCACTTTTTAATTCTGTAAATGGAGACACAAAAAGTCATCTAATCTACCTATTATATGTTATATATTATATATTATATCTTTATATTATAATAAAAACACTAATTTTGCAACATGTGGCCTTGTAAATGACCAAAGGATATGTTTCTTTCTAATTTTCAGACTACTATTTATTATTTTATATTAGTGAATAATTGAAATTGTATAATTAAAAATTACAATATTTAATCTGTTTTATAATTTTATAGATGAATTTTATCCAATAATTAAAAATAAAACATTTATCTAAAGTCTATGGATTTGAAAAATCTGTATTTTTAGGATAAGAAAAATATTAACCATACCCCAAAAAATATCACAAAAAGTTTACTTATGAAATCAGTTGATAGTTACGTTATAGATAACATTTTTTTTTATATTTTTAGAATTTCTTCTTCCATTGCAAGCAGATTCAACTTTAAATCATTTTATGAATTATTTTTAAAAACACCATAAGCCAGTGTCTTCATCAAAAAATTAGATATACAACTTCTGAATTCAAAAAACAAAAGCTTGTAATAAAAAAAAAGGGCATTCAAATAAAATGCATAAGTTTGTGTCCTAATCAAAACAGTAGATCGATATCCAACATCCAAATTTAAAAATCAAATGACACAGCAACAACGAAAATTCAAAATAACAAAACACCAAAATAGCAACTTGAACATAATTAAGAAACAAAAAGATTTTAAAGTGTGTTTTTCAATGCACAATCAAAATAGATCTTCAATCTTTTTCCGTCTTAATGACTGCTCGGACCTTCTTGTTCGGGGCATTCGAAGACCTATCACCCATTAGATTCCTTTTTGCAGAACTTTCACCCACAACGTCACCTAATTCACTTGGGTTTGAACAACTCTTCAAGGGTGTGACACCTCACCATCAGAAGAAAAAACCTTTCAACAAAAAAGAATAATAAAATAAATATATAAATAAATAGAATTAAGAATGCTAAATTAATAAAAATAATAAATATATGAAATGGAAGTGAAAAAAAAATCAAATGAAAGATTTATCCGAAAACCTTCTCATTATCAACAATAGTTTTTTCAAGCTTCGAAAATATGTCTGATTCCTGAATTCAGACGAATAAATATGAAGAGTTAGGCCGGAATATATAAACAATTTCTATAAACAAAAGGCAAAGGAATAACCTACCTGGCGTTGATCACCAAAAACAACGTGTCTAGCAATGACATTTGAATCTTCAGTCAACCGCATAACAGTAAACACATTAGAACACATACGAATGTTTTCAGACTTAACTTGCACCTTTAATAAAACCTTCTTCTGAATCAAGGATTCAATCTCAATGGGAAACATTTCTTTGTCAGCCTTGTTCAATAATAGAAATTAGGTAAATAATTATTAGTGTTGTATTTGATAAAAAACAGATTTTTTATTGACTAATTTGGATATATAAATTTACAACCACATCCTTCAAATCTGCAGCACTCTTTCACACCATCTGTGTACATTCACGATCCCAAAGTAAAAAGCATGCATTTCCGCTATCATCAATAACCCTCAGAGGTAGTTTGTACCTATATCCAAATACCATTGATTTTCAAAGGATTTAGAGTATGGTGACACATTATTTCTTTTTGTTTTGGAACAATAAAAATACCATAATGAAATAAATCGGTTAAAAATTCGACCTTTGGTTAGCAGACACATGAAAACGGTCACACTTCTCGCAATAAAACTTTGATCCAACCTTGGTCGCCTTTTTTGGACACTTAGTGCAAGAAAAGTAATACCATTCATCTTTCCTCACAATGTCCTCAATGGTCACGTAAACCCAAAAGCTACCCAACTATAGTTTAATTAAAAAATAAGAATGGTTAACTAAATTAGGAAAAAAAAGTCTCATCTAAAACAGAATTTCAATGTAGCTAATTACCTCACTGACCTCACACAATTGATCAATCTTTAATATCCTACTACCCCCATTGATAATGTCATCGTCAATTATGAGAACAAAAACCGATGTAGTTGAGTAATTCTATTAGTGCAAGGGACTGTTCCAGACAACAAAATAAAGACAAAAATAACGATAACATAAATTTGACAATGTTTAAGAAATATCAATGTATGAATTAATAGCTTCAAACTAATAGGTGAAATACTTATTCCGAAATTCATTAATCTCGTCAATATTTGAATTGATAAGAAGCTTTGTCACATAAAAGGCATTTGACAATCTTATCTCATCTGGAAAAAAAATAGTTAAATATACCAATAATAGCATGTCAAATTAATTGTTATTGCCAAAGAGGAAATACAAACCATTGTAAGTTCTTGCCCTACAATATTGAAGTATAACAATGACGGGATCTGTTAAATTGGTGTCCAAGAAACTGCTAAGTTGTTTTGCACAATCTCCCCATAAAGTGACCGGCATGCGAATTTTTCTTAAACCCAACAAATAATAATAAGAAGTAAATAATTAGATGAAGTGAAACAACTAAGGAATGAAGATAGATGAAGCTGAAAACAAACACTTACTCCTTGTCTTCTACTACAAAATCGAATAATGTAGTAAGTTTATCCTTCACTTGTTTAGTTGTAGGCTCATACTTCGCAACAACTTGACCAATTACATATGGTAGAAATACATAATCTCTATTTATACATTTAGAGAATAAAAAGCTAAAAACAATAGGATCTAGTAAATATAATGGAAATATTTAAGGACCACATATAAATGCAAAAAAATAAATGTGAAAACATATTAGAAGCTAAAAAAATAAAAAATTGAAAGACGTTAATGCATACCAAAAAGTTCAGTATCATTAGGCTTCGGCGAACCCAAAATGTCACGAAAAGATTTGAAACAATAAATGTGATTTGGAAAACTTTCATCGAACACCTCAATTACTTGAGTTTTAGCCCAAAAATTTATCTTGTACTTATGAGGAGTTGTCTTCAATGTCATGGCATTCGAAGCAACGAAAAAGTCACAAATGACATACAACCTTCCTTCGCGAAACATAGGTTGAAAAGTAGGAATCAATGAATTCTTCACAGTACCATGAATCTTCCCACCCTATTAAAGAAACAAAAATTAAGTACACAAAGATGAGCAAAGCAATATATACTTGCATAGAAGAAATCATATCTTCAAATAAAAATAAAGATATCTATCTCTTTATAGATTATTGAAGGAATTGATGAAATAAAAATGGTGGAGCTGTACTTCACCAAATGATAAACATATTATAAACTTAATTAACAATGGATCAAAACAATTGATAAACTTTAAACAAATGCTATATTATGCAAAATCACATCAAAACAAAATCCCACATATATAAATACCTCCTTGTCATGGAAGACGATCTCAAATGTTTTTTCGTTCGAGTTACCGTAGACATCCTTCTCGTACATGCAAACAACTCGTAGTTTCAATGCACACTTATCCTTCGATGGATTAACCTCGCTTACCATGTTGAATATCGGTGCCATTTATTGATAGTATTGCTCCAGACCTTGTTATTGAGCAGGAAAGAAAAAATAAATAAATAAATAAGTAGTTTAAATGCATACTTTTTGAAGTTATTTAAATATTTAACAAAAAATCATGCTTGCAGTATTAGCAGGGATCGGTTTAACACTACAAAATATCACAGTTAAACACGGAGAGGTTTTGCCTTGATTCATTTTGTTTCATGCCTGGTATGATTCAACTTTCTGACTTTTGGATGTTACATTTCTATTGGAGTAATTATAGAGAGATAAAAGGACCTTAAGATGGTGTCTTCATAAAAAAAATAGATATGTAGGTGCTGTTTGGTTGGAGTTTTTTAGTTAAAATTTTTAAAAAATCTCTGAAGTTGAGTTTTTAAATTAGTTTTTAATATTTTTTATATTTTCTGAAATTTAAAATATTTTTTTAGAATTGTTTTATATATATATATATATAATTTTAAAAAATCTTTGAAGTTGCATTTATATTGTTGGTGTCTTTATAAAAAAATTATATATATATATATGTAACATAGCAGGAAACAAAAAAAAAAAAGCAATCCAACGGAGATAGGAGTTAATATTAAAAAAAGAAGAAGTAGATATGTAGATATGTAGCATCAAATTTGTTTTCTATAAGTAAAATAAAGAAATACATGGGAGAGAGAGGGGTTAATATAAAAAAAGTACAAAGAAGAACTTGTTGAAACGAGGAACAGATTATTTAGAAATTATATTCGTATATTTTGCTGTGAATATTCTGATGTATCTTTTGTATATATTTGCAAGGAATTGATTATGTAAATATGTAGATATGTAGCATGTTGTCTATAAGTAAAATAGAGAAAGACATGGGAGAGAGAGGGGTTAATATAAAAAAAGTACAAAGAAGAACCTGTTGAAGTGATGAACAGATTATTTAGAAATTATATCCGTATATTCTGCTGTGTTTGTTCCTGTTTGTATCTTGTAGTGAATATAATGATGTATCTTATCTCTCTCTATATATATTGCAAGTAATTGATTATTGCCTACTTTGGTTGGAGTGTTTCGGTTAAAATTTTTAAAAAATCTCTGAAGTTGTGTTTTTAAATTGGTTTTATTATTTTTTATATTTTTTGAATTTTTAAATATTTTTTCAGAATTGTTATATATATATGCTAAAAAGTAGATATATATTTGTTTTTTTATATATATAAAACATTTTAGAAAATCTCTGAAGTTGCATTTCTATTGTTGGCGTCTTCATAGAAAAAGTATATATGTAACATAGCATGAAAGAAAAAAGAGAAATCCAGCGGAGAGGGGTTAATATTAAAAAAAAAGAAGAAGTAGATATGTAGATATTTAGCATCAAATTTCTTGTCTATAAGTAAAATAGAGAAATACATGGAGGAAAGAGGGGTTAATATAAAAAAAGTATAAAGAAGAACCTATTGAAGTGATGAACTGATTATTTAGAAATTCTATCCGTATATTCTGCTGTGTTTATTCTTGTTGTAGCATGCAGCGAATATTCTGATGTTTCTTCTATATATAAATTGCAGGGAATTGATTATTAGCTACTTTGGTGCAGCAGAAGTTTTAAATTACGAAATGCTTTAATTATTTACATTTGTATATTGAAAATTGTTGCCTACTGTGTATGATTATGAAATGCATTTAATTACTTGTCTTGGTATAGTGAAATTAGTTATTGAACAAATGAAACTTCATAAAAAAAGTATATAATTGTTGCCTGCTGTGTATGATTACGAAATCCATTTAATTACTTGTCTTGGAATAGTGAAATTAGTCATTCATTATAGAATGCCCTATTAGGTGTTTTCAATTAAAAAAAAAAAGAACTTTCTAAAAATAGAAATCTTAAAAAAATACAGAATCTAAAATCCAAAAAAAGAAAGAACAAATGGGCGGGAAAATTTTTTGACGGCTATTTTGTTATAATATATATATAGATGTCTATTCATAGTATTATCAATTTCCTGCTTTACCATTTCTAATCTGTGGGACTAGTACTATATACACTTTACTTGAGTACTCAAGCCACATTTACTAATTTAAGTCTCCTCTAATAAATATAGTGGCAGTGCGATAGTTTCGTATAACCATCCCCATGGAATCCTAGGTGTCACCAACGTGCATTTATAATATTCATACGTTGTACTTAGTTAATAATCTTCATCAGTTAACTCAAGATGTGGTCACCTAGGTTACTAATTCTAATGTTATTACATTTATGCACACTTTGATGGGATTTAATGTAATACTCAAAGATAATGTTCTTTCCAAGTATTTCATGGCATACATGTGTATATCGAGGTTGTATAACCTATAATCTACCATTTATTATAGTGGAAACCTTCAAAACCTCCAATTTCCCAAATTCCCTAATTTACGTGCTTCGCCTCTAAGTGGGTTTGTTAGAAAGCTAAATGTTGGAAAAAAATTGGTTTTGATGCCTTTTTTAGGGTAATTTTAAATGGGGTTTCACACTCGGATGTGAAAAAAAAAATTATAGATTCGTGTTCTCCTCCGTGAGTACATCGAGATCGTGTATTTGTTTGCTCAAAACGGATTTGGGGTGAATGAGAAATTGTCACCTAAAGTGAGCTACTTGAGATGGAAAATAAAGTGGGAAATATTAGTCCCACATTGGAACTTTGGGAAAACTTTTATGAGTTTATAAAGGATAACCTTTCACTAGCTCATAAGCTTCTAAGAAATATAAGGCTCTCTTTCGCGCATCTGGGCGCAGGGGGGGTGCAAATTACGGATCGAATTTGGCTTGACACAGGCTTGGCTTGTGTGCGAAAATGGCCAACCGCGCGGGGTCATGTTTTGCACTTAGAGGTTTTCCAGTTCATTTATTTTCCTTAATGTCAACCATTTTAATTACTCTTTATTAAGAGATTTAATTTGAATTAAAAAATTTTAAATTCAAAAAACGTTTGTATTAATTCTTGAAAAACAGTTTTTGATTAATGCATGAATTAATACAAAGGCTCCTCCCCCTTGTATAAATTGAAGGCTTTGAGACTTCATTCCACACATCTCACACACACATCTCTCTCACTAAATCCTTTCTCCTTCTCTCTAGACCAATTTCGTTTGGTGGTGATAAAGTTTTTTAATTTCTGGAAAAACTGTTTTAGTTTTGAAAAAAAAACAGTTTTTGAAATTTCTTTTCTGGAAAATAATTTTGAAAAAAAAAACAGTTTTTGGTTTTTAATTTCTGGAAAAAACTGTTTTTGGCTAACAATCTTAAAACAATTACTCGTTTATTTTGAAATTAACAATTTCATTTTTTTTGTTCAACAAAATCGAAGGAAGGGAAAAGAAAAAAAAACAGTTTTGGGTTTTTTAATTTCTGGAAAAACTGTTTTAGTTTTGAAAAAAAAAACAGTTTTTGAAATTTATTTTCTGGAAAACAGTTTTGGAAAAAAAAAACGGTTTTTGGTTTTTAATTTCTGGAAAAAACTGTTTTAGTTTTTGGAAAAACCGTTTTCGTTTTGAAAAAAAAAACAGTTTTTGAAATTTCTTTTCTGGAAAACAGTTTTTGGTTTTTAATTTCTGGAAAAAACTGTTTTAGTTTTTGGAAAAAAACAGTTTTGGGTTTTAATTTCTGGAAAAAAACAGTTTTTGGTTTTTAATTTCTGGAAAAAACCGTTTTAGTTGAAAAAAAAAAGTGTCAAGGAAAACTGTTTTGTAACAGTTTCGGGAAAAAAAACAGTTTAATATAAAACTATTTTGGAAAAAAAATACTATTTTTTTTTGGGAAAACAGTTTCGACATCAAAATAGTTTCGGAAAAGGAAAAAACTGTTTATGGAATTTTTCTGGAAAAGCAGGAAAAAAAAAACATTTTATGGAATTTTTCTGGAAAAGCAGAAAAAATAAAACACTGGTTTTTGAGAAAAAACAGTTTTCGTAAATTGTGGAAAAACAGTTTCTTAAAACTGTTTAAGAAGAATATATATATATATTGAAACTTTGTGTTTCTAGAATTTGATATTTTGTTTGTATGTGCTTAAGGTACAATGACTATTGAAATTAATCTTTCGGCAGTGGTGACTGAGGTGAATTTGGTGGGTTCAAACCCAAAAGAATGGTGGATTGACACGGGTGCTACTCGTTATGTGTGCTTTGATAGAAGCTTGTTCTCTACATTTCAACCTATTGAAAATGGGGAGAAAATGTATATGGGAAATTCGGCTACCTCTGAAATCAAGAGAAAAGGAAAAGTGGTTCTAAAGATGACGTCCGGGAAGGAGTTAACTTTGAACAATGTGGTCTACGTACCCGAAATTTGCAAGAACTTGGTGTCGGGTTCATTGCATATTCATGGTTTTCAACTAGTGTTCGAGTCGGATAAGTTTGTTTTGTCTAAGGGTGGAATGTATGTGGGGAAGGGGTATATGAATGGTGGTTTATTTAAAATGAATGTAATTAAGAATGATAATAAAGTTACTTCTTCTGCTTATATGCTTGAGTTTTCAAATTTGTGGCATGGTAGACTAGGACATGTTAATTATGATTCTTTACGAAAAAATTATTAATTTAAATCATATACCATCTTTTCAAATTGATTCAAAACACAAATGTGAAACCTGTGTTGAGGCAAAACAAACGAGATCATCATTTTTTAATGTTGAAAGCAACACTGGACCCCTTGATTTAATCCATAGCGATATATGTGATTTAAAAATGAGAGGTGAAGCGGTTTCGTGGAAATCCTCGAAACAAACTATGATTACTAGATCCACTATGAAATCTGAATGTATTGCATTAGATAAATGTGGGGAAGAGGCTGAATGGTTACGCCATTTTCTAGAGGATATTTCAAGATGTAAAAGAAAAACCTTGTGCCTCTAATTTGCATGCACTCTAATAGTCAATCAGCTATTGGTAGGGCACAAAGCAATATGTATAATGGTAAGTCTAGACATATTCGTCGAAGACATAATACCATTAGACAACTACTCTCAACTGGAGTTATCTCACTTGACTTTGTAAAGTCAAAAGATAATATTGCGGATCCGTTAACCAAAGGGTTGAATAGAGAGTTAGTTGACAAGTCATCAAGGGAAATGGGACTAAAGCCCATGAATAAATAAGTCGATACAATGGATACCCAACCTACGTGACTGGAGATCCCAAGATCTAGGTTCAAAAGGGACAACTAAATTGTAAAGGTTACGATTGGATCACTGTGGGGATTTTTCCCATGTCCATTCCTATGATGAAAGCAGTGATACCCGTAAGGAAAAGGATAAGCTAAGCTTTTAATGATTCTTATGTGTCGATAAAATCGAACGGAGTAATGCGGGTTACTTTTAATTAAGAAATCACCTATGTAAGAGGGAAGAAGGGTCGCTTCCAAGAGAATTGCTTAGGGCACAATTCTTATTGAACTCTTGCAGAACCAGGCGTATGTTCATGGCCATAAAGAACATAATAGTGAGAACTAAAATATGTAAGGAAGACTCCTGTATGAGATATGTCATCGTTTACACAAATGGCAGAACAGTTCAAGGACATCGCGTCTACTGTTTCACTAGTAGAGTAAACATATTTTCATAAAGGAAGGTTCAAGGGGTAAAACCTACCTATCCTATGCAGGTTTCAACCGTCGAACTTTATCACCTTGTCTTTCGTGTTTTTGGTCTCCAATTTTCATTCATGTGGGGAATTGTTGGAAAAAAATTGGTTTTGATGCCTTTTTTAGGGTAATTTTAAATGGGGTTTCACACTCGGATGTGAAAAAAAATTATAGATTCGTGTTCTCCTCCGTGAGTACATCGAGATCGTGTATTTGTTTGCTCAAAACGGATTTGGGGTGAATGAGAAATTGTCACCCAAAGTGAGCTACTTGAGATGGAAAATAAAGTGGGAAATGTTAGTCCCACATTGGAACTTTGGGAAAACTTTTATGAGTTTATAAAGGATAACCTTTCACTAGCTCATAAGCTTCTAAGAAATATAAGGCTCTCTTTCGCGCATCTGGGCGCAGGGGGGTGTAAATTACGGATCGAATTTGGCTTGACACAGGCTTGGCTTGTGTGCGAAAATGGCCAACCGCGCGGGGTCATGTTTTGCACTTAGAGTTTTTCCAGTTCATTTATTTTCCTTAATGTCACCCATTTTAATTACTCTTTATTAAGAGATTTAATTTGAATTCAAAAATTTTAAATTCAAAAAACGTTTGTATTAATTCTTAAAAAATGGTTTTTGATTAATGCATGAATTAATACAAAGGCTCCTCCCCCTTGTATAAATTGAAGGCTTTGAGACTTCATTCCACACAAGTCTATACACACCTCTATTCACTTTATTCTCTCTTACTCTCTAGAATAGGTTTTTGTTTTGGTGGTGATCAAGTTCATACACAATATAACATTCGTTTTGCGAGTGACACCAAAGTGCTAAAAGGTAGACACTCTTTACCGTTTTATCCTGGGAGACAAACGCCATAACAAACCTTGTAAGCACCGTGGGAGGCGGCGTAATTGTTTTAAGGAGATCGTGTGTTACACGAGACTCGGTTTTATTTTTGTTAAATTGTTAATTTCCGCATTTTTGGCTAACACTAAACATATACATGTCAATCATGTAAATCATTGATAAACAATGTTATTGGGGTAATAACTTCTCATTATACATCACTAATACGAAACCATAGTCTATTCAAGACAATAGGCCCAACAGTTATTACGTACCACTCCGCTCAAGGGGGTTTTTGGTGTATTTACTAGAAAAATGCTCTACGCATGCAACTAAGGGTGTATTTATGTCTATCTAGCTCTTGTAACCCATAACCAACTCTAATCCAAGTGTAAATCCCGAAATCCCCCACAACCCAGTTCACACCTTTGACTAGAAAGTGGGCATAGTGTATAATTGCAAGTAATAAGCTCCTAGCATGATAACAATTGATAATACATGATTTATAAGTGATAATATACCCATATGCATCACTAATTTCAACAATAAAGCCCCATCTCATCATAAATCCCAAAACCCACATATATAGATATATACACAACCTAGGTTTTTGTAGAACTTGGTATATAATTGAAATTGAACAATAATAAGTTAGAATACGAGTTTTAGGAGTAGGTTCCCACCTTATAGAAGCCATAATTCGAAGTTGAAGATGTGTAGACTCCGAATTTCCGAGCCCAATCCCAAGCTTAGTTGCCATGGAGGTGTGTAGGTGGAGAAGATGATGAATAGTGCGTAGGAGGGTGCTTGGATGATTGAGGCTTTCATCTTTGGTGTAGAGGATGTTAGATGAGTGGAAAAACCCTTACTTTCTCTGTCTAAGAGCTCTCCAATGGTGTGATGAAGAATGAGGAAGAAGGAGCTCACATATGTGTATATATATAAAATGTTGCAAATCGCGGGTACTATTCACGCATAGGGGAGTTGCGGCGCTGAATTTTAGACGGTCATAACTTTTTGCTCGGAAGTCCGATTGAGGCGATCTTTATGTCTACGGAAAGCTTATTCAGAGCTCTAAAAATTCTTAGAAGGAAGTGTCCCCAAATTCTGGACAGATAATTTCCAGAAATTCGACGAAGTCAGTGCGTTAGTGTTACCGAATGAACAACTGATAGTGATTGACCTATTTGGTGCTCAGTTTCGATCTAGTAGAAGTCCGAATTTGCCTTCGACCAAAACATGAAAGTTGGTCTAAAAATCTAGGGTACATTGTGAACAGAAACTCAATCTGACGAAGAACGAAGGAGTCACGCTTCCTCCAAGTTAACCAAAAATTATGAAGTCGGGTAAATTTAAAACTTGAAATTTACATCCCGATTTCGACTTGAATAACCCGAAATTACTTACGGACATTCTATCAAGCTTAAATTCACTAATATGACTTATCGGAAGTCTCCGAACCCTGTCGCTCCTTTCAAAACAATATTTCACTATTCGGACCTCTAAATCGCTTTACTCACGATTTTTGAACGCGCTAGGCTTGCAATTTAGGAACGGGGTTTACAATCTCCCCTCCTTAAGGAATTTCATCCTCGAAATTCTGTAGGATGAGTAAGAGACAAAGAATGCATGAGTTTCGAACTAATACTTGGTCTCCCCTCCTTAAGAAGAGAAAACCGCCATCCCAAATAAGAGAAAACTTATCATCCGCAAATCAAAATAAGGGAAATGGCCCTAACGACTGACAAGGGAATAAAATAATCAAGCTAGAACTTTCTAGCTCACTCTTGTAGGAAAATTTCCACTCATATAAGTGGTATCCGTAGCAGAACACATAAATACTCTTCAATACAACATAAGTCTGCAATATGTTGTCTAAACCTTGACACGTTAAAATGAACTCATGATCTCTAAATGGAGGTAGATTTAATCACATAACGCACTTTCACCCAAGTCCGAAAAGGAATAGTCATTCATACTTCAAGATGATGATCATTGATATGAGACACCTCTTACGTTGTAGAATCAACCTACAAACTAGATCTCAAAATGAACTCGATTCCTAAACACATAACATGGATTTGCGAACTAAAAAGTTCTATGTACCTGAAATCTAAAATCCTCATTTCACAACCCAATGTATCAAGATTCACAATTATTAATCCCCAATCCAAGGTACCAAATACCAAACCAGAACGAGCAAAGCTCTCAAGGCATAAGGGTTGTCGATATTACGGCTCACTTCTCAAAATGAAAAGAATTTGAAAATGTGATACACCACTAAGAACGTAAGAACTATAATTACTAACAAACATTAATACACTCTATGTGTATCTTGTACCAAGCCAGAATATGCAAAGCCCACATAGTTTTCTCGTAGACGAGGAATCATATCTAAGGAATTAATTGCGTAATCCGCCTTCCTATAAGTTCAACAAAATGGTATCTAGAAAAACAAACAAAACAGTTTACAAATCATCCTTCCAAAATCCAAAGATTAACTAGTCCGGTATTCACCCTTAGGAACTAAAGGAGAAAATATGGTGAACGCAAGAAATGGCTGGCCACTAGTACAAGTAAGCCACGTTTCACTTCTGTTGGCGACAGAAGACTGTGGATTCATAAGTTAGTCATTCGTTGATCAGACGGCTGAATAAATTATATCTCAATAGTCGCTCATTACTAACAGAATAGCAAAACTTGTCCCGATATAAGGCTTATTCAATGAGTATGATAACGAATCACAAGAAATAAGTTTGAATGAATTAAAACTTAATAATGAGGGGTTAAGCAAATTTAGATTCAATAAGGTAACACACCATATGGTAAAGATTCAATCAATGTACCATGATGAATATTGTCTCGATATAATGGACCGTGTCACGTGACGACACTCAGTATTTCCTGTCTGCAAAGTCATGAGAACAGACAATAACTGACTTAACAAGGTGACCTATCCTATAGTCAGTATGCTATGGTATAAGAAAGAATACCCATCGGCGTAACTATATGAAAACAAAACTGGTTCACAAGAGAGGTGACAAATTCCCCAAGAAACAGTAGGAAGTATGATATCGTTTCACCATAAGGCAATCATCTAGCACCACATAATTCCTCAATGAAACAGTTCTCATCAAACTTCCGTTGCGTTACTCTGATAAAATTCTCTCAACAATTCTATGGAAATCCTCAAAAGAAGAACATGTAATGATCAAATGACGTACACAAAACACAATTGATTATGCATTGCAAAAATGATGGCAACTCTAGTGAATAGGGCACTTAGATCAAGGATTATATAGCACTGATTCCATGTGAATAGCCTAGAATGGAAAAATCTCATCGAGCTCCCATGATCAACTTTCAACAACAACGCCTGACTAATGGTCCTTCACCACACTTAAACTACTTAGAATGGGAAGTTCTAAGAGGACAACATTAATTCCAATTAATGAATGCCATCGCATGAACCGGAATTTCATAATCGCCTCTACGGATGTGAGGATCAAGTGGAAAAGTTTCAAATATGCTAGGTCAAGCAATCCTATAACCTTCTCCACTACTTCCAAAGTGCACTCGATTTTGATCTCAACACTCGCTATGGAAGAAAGAATAGCATATACATTGCTAGAACGAAACTTCTCAAGGGTAAGAATTAAAGATAAGCAGAGACTATGCGTATGATAAATAAGGATAAGGGCATCCAATGTGAAGTTAGACAAGACTCTATAAGACTATATCTCCTATACTTATCTATATCGCATATCTACCCTTGAATCCCTGCCAAGAAAATCGGACCTATTGCTTTGATACCAACTTATGACGCCCGGAATCCCGTTTCGAGATTTTCACCACCGGGACTCAGTTAATCACGAATGCCGTACGCGACAGCTGGTTTAAAATATTAAAATCACAACCTTTAAAAATCTTTTTCTTGGATAAAACTTGATCCGTTGAAAAACACGTTTTACAAAATTTCGGCATGAGGAGTTCATTTAAACAACAATTAGCCCTGTAATTAAAAATAAAAACAACAACCTTTGTTCAATCATTTCATAATCAACCATTTAATAAAAATACTCCTCAAACTATACACTTTATCAAAGTCTATTTAAGTATACGATTATACAACAGTCCCAAATCCTTTTAAAATGTAATATAAAGGCCTCAGTGGCATTGTCCTTGTATTAAGGACTACAAAGTAGTTTGAGGTCATCATAGCTTCTATAAACGTACCACGCGTGCCACCCTCGAGTATAGACCTGCAAAACTGTTGAAAATGAAGGAATGAGCAAAATCCGGGCTCAGTGGGAACTATTGTGATGCCCTGAATCTTGTTCCTAGATTTTCACCTTCGGGACCTGGTTAATCACGGATGCCGTGCGCGACGGCGGGTTAAAATATTAAAATCACAACCTTTTTAAAATCTTTTTCTTGGATAAAACTTGATCCGTTTGAAAAACCCTTTTTATAAAATTTCGACATGAGGTGTTCGTTTGAACAAGAATCCGCCCTGTAAAATTTGAAACCATTGTCATACAAATGAAAATTCAAATCACAAATCCTCCAACGAGGTCCCAATCCAAGTTAAAATACTATACACCAGTCTCAATAATTATACATATAATTAACTTGAATTTTGAATTATACAAACGATATCTGAAACTAGTAACAGACAAGTCGTTTACGGACGATTATACATGTCTAAGATAATCAGAGGTCCTAAACTTCACAACCGTGCCATCCCCCGAGATGTACCTGCAAAACTGGGTTGGAAAATGGGAGTGAGCCAAACACGGGCTCAGTGGAAACCATATAGGTTGTATATATAAAAATATACATTGCGAAAAGAATGCATGTGAGATGTAGTAATGAAAGTAATTTCATTTGTAATAAAAAACATATTATGACATGCCTGCCAATGCTTTCTCATCCCCAAAATATCATAAGATATACACTCAATTAAAAATACAATTGAAAGATTGCTAGAAACATAAAATAGCTATAAGTCACACACATACGGTGAAAGAAGTATCATTCAAATAAAAATAGCCTTTATTAAGAAATGTATATATATATAAGAATCCGTTGGCTAGTTTATACAACGTGGCATCTTAATTGTATCATCTAAAAGCCTCTCGCTCTCTCTCGGCGATCATCTCAACAACTCGCAACTATCCAAGTGTCCGCCAGGTCTATATTTCGTGGCCTTTCACCCACGCGGCAGCAAGGCCTCTCGTTCATTTCTGTGCACGGTTTTGGGTCTTTCACCCAGGGGCACTCAGTTCCAACTTACGACCTCAACCTTTAGAGACCAACCGGGACCTACCATGGACTAGCACAATAACACATATATCTATATATGCAACTGTGTATACGCTCAACCGACGAACCACTGTATCAAATAACTAATATAACATTTTACATCGAACCCATAAACTAGCCAATCAAAATCAAAGTGATGAAAAGCTATCTTTATTTCAAACATATACTTAATACACCCAAACTTGTATAAAGATTCTAATTATCGTTTACAAAAGCACAGAATATCATAAATCTATATGTTTGGCTCAAAGATACGTTCTACATATATATACATCTAGAATATAGGTATATACACACACATATATATATATATATATATATTTCCAATCGTGTCCCTCCAGGACAATTCATAAATCACGTAGCCATTAAGGCTATACGCGACAAGGAAATCACCAAATGGTATGTTTTGGTGCCCAAATCCATATAAATATATGTATATTAAACCTCAAACAACGCATAAGAAATGTCATTCATATTTAAATAATAGAACCTTGTCAAACTTATATAAACCATGAATATATATATATATATATATTCCAACACATATGGTTATGTCTCATATGTATATATATATATAGCTATTGAGTATATACATATATATACATCGTAGATCAAAAGGTTGTATCTATGTTGTACTTAAACTCATTTCGCCCAGTCCGTTAACTATTAGCTTAATAAATAATACCATCCGTATGGGGAGTTTCATAGAGTGTCATCACATAGGGTCCAAGCCGGGTATAATATACTTTATAAGCTTTAAGTTCAATATAAACTTCCCCATATGTTTACTGTACTTAGTTTACTCGAAATAAATTTATAAATCTGCCCAACATAGTTACGGACTGGCGAGTAGTTAGTAAATCTCATAAATAAGAGGATAATAGTCAAAGTACAAGAATAACATCGCAAACACAAGTAATTATACCCACATCATACTTTTAATTCTACATATATATGATCTCATATATATATTAAAGTTACTACTCGCTATCATACTCGCATAAGTTGGTCGTATGCGAACCATGCTTAAAACTCATGCATAATTAGGGCTCTAGGTATAAGAGTTATAATTAAGTCATAAGTGACGTAAATCAACCAAATAATCAAAGCAAAACAGCCACAACCCCCATGAATGTGTGATTTTCGAAATTAAGTGCAAAACCCCAAATTTTGGTTTGATTCAAAGCAATTTGCGCGTAATATCTTAAAAAGAAGCTTGTATACTAGTGTTCCCACCTATTGAGGGTTAATCCCTTGAAGCATTGCAGCCGAGACGAGCCAGGTTGAGCGAATCGCAAGCTATCCCATTTCATCCATGGAAGAGGTGAAGGTGATGAAGGAGAAGATGAATAGTGTTTGAAGATGGTGAGTAACGATGGAGCTCGATCGTGATCTCGGATTATCCGCAAAAATCCCCAAAATCTCCAGCCCTTTTTCTCTCTAGGAGCTCTTGGATGTTGGTGATGACATGAGAATGAAATGAAGATATACGTATATATATAAACTGCCTTCAATTTTAGGGTTTATTGTTCACGCATGGGGACTTGCAGCGCTGTACTTTGGATGGCCATAACTTCTCGATTGGATGTTCGATTGAGGTGATCTTTATGTCCACGAAAAGCTTATTCAGAGCTCTACAACTTTCTAGAAGGAAGTGTTTCCAAATTCTGGACATACAATTCCCAAAAATTCGACGAACTCGGCGCGTTAATGTTACCAAATGAACAACTAATAGCAATTGGCCTATTTCGCGCTCAATTTTGAGCAAGTAGGAGCATGAATTGACTTTCAGCCAAAACATGAAAGTTGTAGATTGATTAAAAATCTAGGGTACTAGGTGGACGGAAACTCAATATGATGAGGAACGAAGGAGTTACGCTTTCTCAAAGTTAACCAAAAATTATGAAGTTGGGTAAATTGAAAACTTGCAATTTACATCCCGATTTCGACTCGAACCACCCAAAATGACTTATAGCTATTCTAACATGCTTAAATATATTAGTGTAGCTCGTCAGAAGTCTTTGAGCCATTCTGATCCTTTCGGAGCAAAATATGACTATCCGAAGTCCACGTTTGCCTTACACGCGACTTGTATCGCAATTTCCAATAAATGGAGACACGGGGTGTTACAATCTCCTCTTTTTAAGAAATTTCGTCCTAAAAATTATAATCACGATAGTTCCAAGAACAAGGTATGTGCGGTACCTGAGTAATCACTATGTCTCCCTTCCTTATCCCGAAAACCATAATCACAACTGCAATGGATTTCAATCTTGAAGAATCAAAACAAGAGGGATAATCTTGTTGGACAATAAAGAAGAAAGGCCACATAATTCAGTTAACTAATTCATTCTTCCCCACAGACAACAACCTCTTCAAGAGTCTCAATGGGAGAAGATAATGACTGAACATTAGGGTTTTTCACCGGCCAATTCACATAAACGAAGTAGCTGAAGATAGAACTTCTTTTCAATACCTTCTCTCCCTCATCTAATTTATCAAGCAATACATCAATCTTATCCTCATCAACCCGGTCCCTAACCGCCACGTTCTTCGAGAGAGTTTTCAGCTGTGAGTTTCCACACAAGCAATTTTATCAGAACTTATCTTGAATCTTTTACTGAGCTTCTTCAACTCGAAACCTCGTGTTTTTATACATGGTTAAGATTGAGAAACACGGTGAAGTCAACGAATCGAGGGAGCTCATCCAAAAAATCACCCTTGTAATAGTGAAGAACCTTACTCGTCATTTCCTGAAGATCTTAAATGAGAGTCGCCTTCCTTATGAAATCATCATCTTGCAGCAAAGTGCGCTCTACCGACTCGTAGAACTCATTCTCTGCACACTGCTTCAATAAATTTCTTTGACTCGACATAGTCACTTTGCTCAAAATCGGCCTCTTAATGGCTATAGAAGTTTCCAACTTAAGAAACTTGGAATGATAATTTCAAAATACGGGGATAGTTACGCTAGCGAATGTATTACTTCCTTGAAGACTGTTCTTAGCTTTAGGAAATTTCTAAACTAGAAATGAAATTTGATTTTTACCTTGTCTCTTCCAAAGGCAACGAATGTATGTCTCTGTGAATTTTGTTGGGGAATCCCATACGCATAAAACAAAACAAACAAATTATGGTAAATTACTCTAGTCTCGCTCTTAGGAGGTTCCACAATTTCTCGAGGGTGTAACTTATCCCTATTATGATAATTCCAACTACTTCTTGAGCCATGATAAGTCTCAACCTATATGTAAATATAAGATGGTGGAGAAATGGTGGTGAAAACGAGGTTTTTCCTCTCATGGTCAAGTGTCGACTCCCTTCTTGAAGGGTTTGTCAAAGATAGGGATCGATAATAATTAAATTCAAAGTACTATTTTAATCTCTAGGCTTGAATCAAGTATGAAATAGGAAAATCCCAAACTTTAAATTTTTAACTATTCAGTACCTCAATTCTTGGAATGGAGTAGTAAAATTCTCACCTGAATACTCATTTTGAACTTAAGATATTACTTTCTGCTCCAAACTTCCTTTAGTGAAATCTCGCTTCACTACTATTCCATACACCACCATAGGTAGTTGCCAGCCGGGAAAGGCGAAATCAATTCTTTGAAGTATTCATATCGTAGGTGCTAACTGTGTAAAGGCTAAACCATAGCCCGCCTCATCTCTCAGAAGCGCTATGCCTTCCTATCTTGAGGAAAGTTTTGAAAACATGGTTTACTCAACCATAACTATCAACATTTCCAAGAGAATTCACTTCTAACCCCTTTTTAAATAGAATCCTTAAAGTCTAGATACGATACACTAAACGGACGTATGGACACTTAGAAAGGTTAGTCACCCTGACCGTAAATCGACAAGTCGTCGAGCTTTCATTGTGTTACTCTGATAGGTCCACCTAACCAAAAATAAATGAAAATCTCACTTCAAACGAATTCGTGGTGTGCTCCTATTGCAGTGGAATAATAAGTTCGCGGATTAGTAAAAAGTGTAACATACCTCAAAGATACTACTGAGGATTTTTCTCCCTTCACCATAAGGAATAAAGTATTTCATAGATACATCGAATACAATGGTTGTTAAACGGTTCTTTCGTCTTCGATACGAACTTACTTAGCTAGAGAAACGAGAAATAGATTGAAGAAAAATGAATAAATTAACCTCAAAGGAGAACACGTTGGGGAATTCGTATCACAAATATATGTCTTCCGCTTCGAGGAAACAACAGATATATGAACTTACGAGGCACTGGAACCATTAAGGAGGCCCAGGCATCATTTACATTGATCATGCCCCTTGAGATAAAGTATACCTATATACATGACCAAACTTTGTCATTCTCCTTATGCTCAAGTCGGTTATTAATAAAGTTTCCCTGTTTCCAAAATTGGAAGTAGCCTTTCGACGTAGGCAGTCTCTCTAGTTTGTGATTTCTAACATAATATGAAAGTCCACCCGTATCAGAGTAATTGGGACAGGAATAATCCTCATGGTCTCACTTCGCAACCAAACTAACAAACTTAAGCGTGGCAGCATGGAGAAGGAGAGGAACGAGCAACCACATACTAGGTTTACCCCCCACAAGAATCGAAGAAAAAGGAATGGGTAAACGCGAGGAATGGGACTTTAGCAGCCACTTTGATATGAGTATACCACATTCTAACCTCAGTCAACAATAGTGGACTGACGATTTATAAAATAGTCAACCCTTGGCCGACGGATGACTATATCATAATCCATCAGTCGCCTTTTGCTCACTTAGTAGCAGAACTAATCCCAAGTACCAAACTATATGTATAACAAGTGAAATAAGAGTCATAACTGAAATAGTTTGCAAGGGAGGCCAAAAGAAAATCTCAGAGTATAACATTGTGGATGGACGTAGCCAAGGCAAACTAACATCCTATTTCACAATTTCTCCCATTTCCCAAATATCCTAACGATATAATCCTATCACATGAGAGCGTATCAATCATACGAGGGATACTGTCACGCTCACACAATAGTCTAGGATCTACCCTTGAACCCCGTGAAGAAACACCAAACCTATACCTCTTATACCAACTTGTGATGCCCTGAATCCCATTTTGAGATTTTCACCTCCGGGACCCGGTTAATCACGGATACTGTGCGCGACGACGGCTTAAAATATTAAAATCACAACTTTTTTAAAATCTTTTTCTTGGATAAAACTTGATCCGTTTGAAAAACCCTTTTTATAAAATTCCGGCATGAGATGTTCGTTTGAACAACAATCCGCCCTGTAATATTTGAAACCATTTTCATACAAACGAAAATTTAAATCACAAATCCTCCAACGAGGTCCCAATTCAAGTTAATTATATGTATAATTATTGAGACTGGTGTATATTATTTTAACTTGGATTGGGACCTCGTTGGAGGATTTGTGATTTGAATTTTCGTTTGTATGAAAATGGTTTCAAATTTTACAGGGCGGATTGTTATTCAAACGAACACCTCATGCTGAAATTTTATAAAAAGGGTTTTCCAAACGGATCAAGTTTTATCCAAGAAGAAGATTTTAAAAATATTGTGATTTTAATATTTTAACCCGCCGTCGCGTACGGCATCTATGATTAACCGGGTCTCGAAGGTGAAAGTCTCAGAACGGGATTCGGGGCGTCACAACTATGAGGGTTTATAATGAAAATAAGGTATCCATTTGAAAACAAACGTATCATATATATATGTTGCTTCAACATTACAATCTTTTTGAAAACCTTACTATGCAATTCACCATGTATGTGAGTGCCAAAACCCGCTAACTGTGCATTTATAATATCCAAATGTTGTACTTAGTTAATAATCTTTATCAGTTAACTCAAGATATGGTCACGTAGTTTACTAATTCTAATGTTATTTCATTTATGCACACTTGATGGGATTTAATGTAATACTCAAAGATAATGTTCTATCCAAGTATTTCATGGCATACATGTGTATATCGAGGTTGTATAACCTATAATCTACCATTAATTATAGAGGAAACCTTCAAAACCTCCAATTTCCCAAATTACCTAGTTTTCGCGTTTCGCCTCCAAGTGGGTTCGTTAGAAAGCTAAACATATACATGTCAATCATGTAAATCATTGATAAACAATGTTATTTGGGGTAATAACTTCTCATTATACATCACTAATATGAAACCATAGTCTATTCAAGACAATAGGCCCAAAGGTTATTACGTACCACTCCGCTCAAGGGGGTTTTTGGTCTATTTATGAGAAAAATGCTTTACGCATGCAACTAAGGGTGTATTTATGTCTATCTAGCTCTTGTAACCCATAACCAACTCTAATCCAAGTGTAAATCCCGAAATCCCCCACAACCCTGGTTCACACCTTTGACTACAAAGTGGGTATGGTGTATAATTGCAATTAATAAGCTCCTAGCATGATAACAATTGATAATACATGATTTATAAGCGATAATATACCCATATGCATCACTAATTTCAACAATAAAGCCCCATCTCATCATAAATCCAAAAACCCACATATATAGATATATACACAACCTAGGTTTTTGTAGAACTTGGTATATAATTGAAATCGAACAATAATAAGTTAGAATACGAGTTTTAGGAGTAGGTTCCCACCTTAGAGAAGCCATAATTCGAAGTTGAAGATGTGTAGACTCCGAATTTCCGAGCCCAATCCCGAGCTCAGCTGCCATGGAGGTGTGTGTAGGTGGAGAAGATGATGAATAGTGCATAGGAGGGTGCTTGGATGATTGAGGCTTTCATCTTTGGTGTAGAGGATGATAGATGAGTGGAAAAACACTTAGTTTCTCTCTCTAAGAGCTCTCCGATGGTGTGATGAAGAATGAGGAAGAAGGAGCTCATGTATGTGTATATATATAAACTGTTGCAAATCGCGGGTACTGTTCACGCGTAGGGGAGTTGCAGCGCTAAACTTTGGATGGTCATAACTTCTTGTTCAGAAGTCCGATTGAGGTAATCTTTATGTCCACGAAAATCTTATTCGGAGCTTTACAAATACCTATAAGGAAGTGTCCCCGAATTCTAGACAGATAATTCCCAAAAACTCAACGAAGTCAGTGCGTTAATGTTACCGAATGAACAACTTATAGTGATTGACTTATTTCGCGCTCGTTTCGACCTAGTAGAAGTCCAAATTTACCTTCGACCAAAACACGAAAGTTGTAGATTGTCTAAAAATATTTGGTATTTCGTAAACGAAAACTCAATATGAAGAAGAGCAAAGGAGTTACGCATCCTCCAAGTTAACCAAAAATTATGAAGTCGGGTAAATTTAAAACTTGAAATTTACATCCCGATTTCGACTTGAATCACCCGAAATGACTTACCGACATTCTAGCAAGCTTAAATACACTAATATGACTTATCGGAAGTCTCCAAACCATGTCGCTCCTTTCAGAACAGTATTTCACTATTCGGAGCTCGAATTCGCTTTACTCGCGATTTTTGAACGTGCTAGGCTTGCGATTTAGGAATGGGGTATTACACTACAGGCCCCTATAATCTGGATTACAAGCCCTAGTATCATGGGCCTTCCTTTGATGGTATAAAGGAGGCCACGTGAGCGACGGGGCTAACCGTTAGCCCAGTTAACTTTAATAAAATTTTATTTACAATCAACAATCAAAATGCAACAACAGTAATTTGAAAAGAGCTTGAGGCAATGTGTACTGGTAGGCAACTCGGATGTGAGGCAGGTAGTCTTATTCCCACATATAAGCACTTAATGAAAATACCAAAGTTGTAGCAGTGCACATTGGCTCACACAAGTTACAAGAAAACGATTACAGAGGAAATGAAATGCAATTACAAAGGAAATTCCTAGATCTATTTAAATGGAAACAATATTTACATATGAGAAGACACTTCTCCAAAAAACTAGCCTAAGCACAAGTCTAAAACTAGATGATGCTTGACGACCTGGTGGTGCTGGTGCTGGATCACCTGTTGGGCCGTGTTGCACTCAGGAGCGTGCACAGTGTCATTGAAGTGTAGCCGGTCACGGGTATTGTTGGGACGCACCCCGCGACACCTAGTAATCCATTACTGCACCAGCAACTTGGATTACTGGACCCAGCAATCTGGATTAGTGACCCCAGTAATCCATATTACTTGCCCCAATAATTTGGATTACTGACCTTAGTAATCCATTACTACAATAGCAACTTGGATTATTGGTTCCAGTAATCCATATTATAAGGGAAAGAAATATCACATCTGATGAGTCGAAGGATAGCACGGGAGCTGGATCATGGAGTGAAGACTATGCGGATCCCATCCGGGTTCCAAGTGGTCCGATCACCAGAGCTAGGGCAAGGAAGATGAAGGAAGCACTCATGAGCATGGTCCACGAGCTGATGAATAAAGCTGACGCTTGGAGAAGCATTCAAGGAGATGAAGAGCACGAATGGAAAATAATGCTTAGCCAAGAAGAAGTGGAACCACACGTCTGAATTATTTCATGGCGTTTTACTATTATTATTATTTTTATTTTGCATTGTTGAAGCCCATGGATTGTGGATAATTATTAGATTAGAGTTGGGCCTGCTAAGTGTGTTTTGGCTTGTTTTAGACTATTCTTATTTTTTTGAAGTGGGCTTAGCCCGTTTGTGTTTTTATTTTCGTTTAGGGTTTGTTTTCATCCTATTTAAAGGAGTTAACGCTATTGTTTGATGGTGATTAATTACGAATTTGAGTGTTGCTCCTTTAAGTTCTTAAGAACTTGTTGAACAATTTTGAATTAATTTTAATTCGTATTGTTCTTGACTTATCAATCAATTCTCCATCAATTGATTGTGGCGTCATTCGATTTATACCAAGGTTCGATTCTTGTATCAAGGGTTGGGTTGAGGTTTCCGCCTTCCATCTCTTCGACGTTTTCCAAGGTTCGAGTCTGTTTATAGACTACGGGTTGAGGATCCATCAAACTGGTAGAAAAGACGATCCGGGATCGCATCATTGGTATCAGAGGGAACTTTTCTACCCAGGTTTTATCTATCGTTTTAATTTTCTACTCTTTCTAAGTCGTGCCTTTTTTTTTCTCTTGTTCTTAAATTAGGGTTCTTATTTTCGATTAAAAAAAAATTTGATCTAGATCCAATTCGTATCTGTTCTTGTCGAAAAATCTGTTGAGACCTTAAATTGCGAATCTGTTAGGGTTATATTACGAAATCTGTTGAGACTATTTATGTCGAATCTGTTAGGATTATAATCCCGAAAACGCAAACCCTAGAATTGCGATTTGCAATTTGGTATCTACGTGTTGATAGCGTATGTTAGTCCTTATTCTGTGATTGCTATTTGGTGTTAAATTCGGGCTTGTCTCTTGTTGCGATTTCTACTTTCAATTGCTATTAGGGTTAAAATCTCGATTGTTAAGTTTCGTTTGCCGCATATAAACCCTAAGCTGTTAAACTTCAGATATGACTGCTTTTTCGATTGCGATTTGTTGAGTTTTCGAAATCTGAAAATTTCGACTACACCAGATTAAAGTAGAAGTCGAGAGACCCGGAATAAAAAAAAAAACAATATTTATCTGGAATTCGTAACTATTTCTCTTTGGCCTTAGGTTATATAGGTTCCAAGGATTCCAAAAATCAGTTTACCCCAAGACCAATTTTCGCACCTATTTTTCGTCATTTTTTGCCTCTTATCGTGTCCATATTTATTGGGGATTCTTGTTTCTTAAGCCTTGGGTATTGTGGAATACGTCCACCCTGATTGTTGGGTGTGCGATTGATTGTTGAGTACGTGCGGTAAATTCAGATTATTCAACTTGTTTGTCAAAGTTCCAAAGGTGCATCAGTGAGGTTACCAATATTTGTGTGCTAAACGCGAGAAAAAATAAAATTCAAGAGTGACATTATTCTTGAGCGAAACACGTGAGGGAGTGCAGCGAGGAAATCTATATTCTTTATTTGTGCTAACCTCTGTTTTGCAGCAATTATGTCTAGTGGTAATGAAGGGGATCGCCCTATTTTCGATCCGAAATTGTACCAAGAAGCGATGGCGCTTCACTTACGAAAAATGCTAAGAGAAGAGTTGGGTAGCTTCAAGGAGCAAGTAGAGGAGATAAGCAGTGAGATGAAGCGAATGCGGGTAAAGGTAGATAGAGTTGAGAGTTCCCAACTTGAGCAACCTGGCCAATCCCATAGTGCTCAAAGAAGTGGAAGGCCGCAGCCTAGAGATAGGAGGGCTGAGTATAATTTTGATAACTATTACCGGGATGGCCAAGACGATGGGGCTAGCGATGTTGATTCGGTAATCGCTAACAGACGGAACGGTAGACGATTTAATAGGGGACTTAATCAGGAGGATAATAGCATGAATGGGACAAAATGAAGATTCCATCCTTCCAAGGCAAGAACGACCCCGAGGCCTATCTTGAGTGGGTCAAGAAAGTAGAATTGGTGTTTGCTTGCCACAACTACTCCGAATCGAAGAAAGTAAAATTGGAGGCTATCGAATTTTCAGATTATGCACTTGTTTGGTGGGATCGCTTGATGACAGAGCGAAGGCGTAGTGATGAAGGTCCAGTTGCGACTTGGGATGAGATGAAGCGGTTGATGAAGAAGCGGTTTGTACCCGATCACTATTATCGGGACTTGTACCAAAAATTGCAGGGGCTTACGCAAGGAAACCGTAGTGTTGACGAATACTACAAAGAAATGGAAGTGGCCATGATTCGGGCCAGGGTTGATGAGGATAGAGAGCAAACCATGGCGCGGCTCTTGAGTGGGTTGAATCGAGAAATTGCTAATGTGGTTGAATTGCAGCCGTGTGTCAAGATTGAAGATATGGTTCACACGGCAATTAAAATAGAGAGACAACTCAAGAGGAGGGGTAGTAATACTAAGCCAAGCCAAAGTTCCTACTCATCTCCATGGAAACAAAGCCCGTGGAAAAAGGATGACAAAGCAGCCATTCCAAAGACGAAGGTTGATTCGAAGCCGGAAGCTAGTAGCGGAAGCCAAGCTAAGGCAGCCCCTAACACCACCAGTGCTCCTACTACTCGAAATCGGGATATCATCTGTTGGAAGTGTCAAGGAAGAGGCCACATTGCCACTCAATGTCCGAACAAACGAGTAATGATTCTTCTAGATAATGGGGGATATGAGACGGACGAAGAAGGCGCTGAAGCTATGCCACCTTTAGAGGACATCGAAGAAGATGAGGATCCTATCCAGGGCGAGTTGTTAGTAGCAAGGAGAGCCCTCAATGTGCAAGCAAGGGATGATGACGAGCAGCGTGAAAATATCTTCCACACGCGATGCCTAGTGCAAGGCAAAGTGTGTAGCTTGGTGATAGACGGTGGTAGTTGCACAAACGTAGCTAGCACAACGATGGTGGAAAAGCTAGCATTGTCGACAACGAAGCACCCTAAACCGTACAAGCTTCAATGGCTAAATGATAGCAAGGAAGTGAGGGTGGACAAGCGAGTTTTGGTATCCTTTGGCATTGGGAAGTATGAAGATCAAGTACTTTGTGATGTGGTTCCCATGCAAGCCGGTCATATACTTTTGGGGCGACCCTGGCAGTATAATAGAAGGGTTAAACATGACGGCTTCACCAATAAATACTCCTTTGAGATGAACAAAAGAACTGTCATTCTTACACCTTTACCACCACGGCAAGCCTATGCCGACCAGTTGAAGTTGCAAAATGAGGAAGAGCAAAGGAGAGCTGAGAAGAAAAAGAGAGATAGTGGTGAGGAAAAGAAAGAGAGTGAGGGAAAAAGAAAGGAAGTTGAAAAAAAAGAGGGTAGAGTGGAAAAACCAGTGATAGCAATTGAGAGCAAGTTTGAGAGGAGGCAAAAGAATTTCTATGCAAGAGCTAGTGAAGTGAAAAGAGCAATGCATTGTAATCAACTTCTTGTACTTGTGTACAAAGAAGCGCTTTTGAATACTAACGAGCTATATTCTTCTTTGCCTAGTGTTATTATCTCTTTGTTGCAGGATTTTGGAGACGTCTTTCCGGAAGACATACTGAGTGGTCTACCTATAGGAGTAACCCGGAGGAAACAAAGGAGCTTCAAAGGCAAGTGACGGAGCTGTTGGAGAAGGGGTACGTGAGGGAGAGTATGAGCCCATGCGCGGTGCCGGTTTTGCTAGTACCAAAGAAGGATGGAACGTGGAGAATGTGCGTGGACTGTCGAGCCATAAATAATATCACGGTAAAGTATCGCCACCCCATTCCACGTTTAGATGATATGCTAGATGAGTTGCATGGGTCTAGTGTATTCTCTAAAATTGATTTGAAAAGTGGATACCATCAAATTAGAATGAAAGAAGGCAATGAATGGAAAACTGCTTTTAAAACTAAATATGGTTTATATGAATGGTTAGTTATGCCTTTTGGTTTGACTAATGCACCTAGTACTTTCATGAGATTAATGAACCATGTTTTGAGATCATTCATTGGCAGATTTGTTGTGGTGTATTTTGATGATATCCTAATCTATAGCAAGAGTCTAGATGATCATGTTCTGCATTTAAAATTCGTTTTAGATGTCTTGTGTAGGGAGAAGTTATATGCTAACCTGAAAAAGTGCACATTTTGCACGGATAGGCTTATATTTCTTGGTTTTGTTGTGAGTGCACAAGGGATTCAGGTTGATGAAGAAAAGGTGAAAGCAATTCAAGAATGGCAAAGCCCTACAAGTGTTGGGCAAGTGCGGAGCTTCCATGGACTTGCTAGTTTCTACCGGCAGTTTGTGAAGGACTTTAGTACGATTGCGGTGCCATTGACTGAAGTAATCAAAAAGAATGTGGGATTCAAATGGGGAGAGGAGCAAGATAAGGCATTTGAACTACTAAAAAGCAAGCTAAGTAACGCCCCCTTGTTGTCCTTACCTAACATTTCAAAAACTTTTGAAATCGAATGCGATGCTTCAGGAAATGGAATTGATGATGTTCTTATGCAGGAAGGAAGGCCAATAGCATACTTTAGTGAGAAGCTAGGTGGGGCAACCTTAAATTACCCTACTTATGACAAGGAGCTTTATGCATTGGTGAGAGCGTTGGATACATGGCAGCACTATCTCTGGCCGAAGGAGTTCGTGATTCACACGGATCATGAATCGTTGAAGCACTTGAAGGGATAACAAAAGCTAAACAAGCGCCATGCCAAGTGGGTTGAGTTCATAGAGACTTTTCCATATGTCATCAAGTACAAGCAAGGTAAAGAGAATGTTGTAGCGGATGCTTTATCGCGCAGGTATGCTTTAATTGCTACTTTAGATGCTAAGTTGCTTGGATTTGAATACATTAAGGATTTGTTTTGTGAAGACGCTGATTTTAGAGATATATTCAATGCATGTGAAAAATTGTCGTTTAATAAGTACTTTAGGCATGATGGGTTCTTAATGCGTGAAAATAAACTTTGTGTGCCTAAGTGTTCATTGCGCGAGTTGCTTGTGAAAGAAGCGCATGGTGGGAGTCTAATGGGACATTTTGGTGTAACTAAGACTTTAGGGGTATTGCAAGAACACTTCTTTTGGCCTCACATGAAAAATGATGTTCAAAGAACTTGTGAGAGATGTGTTACTTACAAGAAATCAAAGTCTAAGTTAAACCCTCATGGTTTATATACTCCATTGCCCATTCCTAGTGACCCTTGGGTTGATATTTCTATGGATTTTGTGTTGGGTTTTCCTAGGACTAAAAATGGGAATGATTCTGTTTTCGTGGTGGTTGATAGATTTTCTAAAATGGCTCACTTCATTGCGTGTCATAAAACTGATGATGCACCACGAGTTGCTAATTTGTTCTTCAAAGAGATTGTGAGATTGCATGGCATGCCAAGAACCATTGTTTCTGATAGGGATGCCAAGTTTCTCAGTTACTTTTGGAAGACTTTGTGGGGAAAATTGGGCACTAAATTGTTGTTTTCTACTACTTGTCACCCACAAACTGATGGTCAAACAGAAGTAGTCAATAGAACTTTATCCACTTTGTTGCGTGCCATAATTAAGAAGAACTTGAAAGAGTGGGAAGAATGTTTGCCTCATGTTGAGTTTGCATATAATCGATCTGTTCATTCTGCATCTAAGTTTTCTCCTTTTGAAATTGTATATGGTTTTAATCCGCTAGCTCCTTTGGATTTATCACCGTTACCTGTTGAGCATGCTAACCTAGATGGCAGGAAAAAGGCTGAATTTGTTAGACAAATCCATGCGAAGGCAAGGCAAAATATCGAGCGAAGGACTGAACAGTATGTGCAATAAGCGAACAAAGGAAGGAAGAAGGTGGTTTTCGAACCAGGGGATTGGGTTTGGTTGCACTTGAGGAAGGGACGCTTTCCTGTTCAAAGGCGTTCTAAGCTGTTACCGAGAAGAGATGGACCATTTCAAGTTGTGCACAGAATCAATGACAATGCCTACAAACTTGATTTGCCAGGTGAGTATAATGTGAGTGCTACATTTAATGTTGCTGATCTAAGTCCGTTTAGTGCAGGTGACGAATTGAGGACAATTCCTTTTCAAGAGGAGGGGAATGATGAGTCGAAGGATAGCACGGGAGCTGGATCATGGAGTCCGGGCTCCAAGTGGTCCGATCACCAGAGCTAGGGCAAGGAAGATGAAGGAAGCACTCATGAGCATGGTCCACGAGCTGATGAATAAAGCTGACGCTTGGAGAAGCATTCAAGGAGATGAAGAGCACGAATGGAAAATAATGCTTAGCCAAGAAGAAGTGGAACCACACGTCTGAATTATTTCATGGCGTTTTACTATTATTATTATTTTTATTTTGCATTGTTGAAGCCCATGGATTGTGGATAATTATTAGATTAGAGTTGGGCCTGCTAAGTGTGTTTTGGCTTGTTTTAGACTATTCTTATTTTTTTGAAGTGGGCTTAGCCCGTTTGTGTTTTTATTTTCGTTTAGGGTTTGTTTTCCTCCTATTTAAGGGAGTTAACGCTATTGTTTGATGGTGATTAATTACGAATTTGAGTGTTGCTCCTTTAAGTTCTTAAGAACTTGTTGAACAGTTTTGAATTAATTTTAATTCATATTGTTCTTGACTTATCAATCAATTCTCCATCAATTGATTGTGGCGTCATTCGATTTATACCAAGGTTCGATTCTTGTTATCAAGGGTTGGGTTGAGGTTTCCGCCTTCCACCTCTTCGACGTTTTCCAAGGTTCGAGTCTGTTTATAGACTACGGGTTGAGGATCCATCAAACTGGTAGAAAAGACGATCCGGGATCGCATCAACATCACCAATTTATCAAATCAATGACTCACAAGTACTTACAATAAATAAGATAAATTTTGGGGCATTAGATGTGTTTCATAACATCAAATTAATAAAGTCAACAATTTTTTTCTCTTTATTATTCAACCAATCTACTCTCTTCTCTCTCACTTTTCTTTTTCATTAACTTAATCAATAAAGCCAATTGTTATGATTAAATATTTATATTCCTTCTCTCTCAACAAGGTTGGAGAGTTAATTAGGTGTGTTTCTTTCAAGTTCCTTCAAGTTTCTATATCTACAATCTCACAGTTTCTTTCTAACCTTTCCCTATTCAGTTAGAAGTTCAAAGTTTATCATATATTGAATAAATGAAAAAAAATAATATGGTTAATTTGTGATTGAACACAGGAAGAAATATTAAAATATTAATAAGTAATTTTCATTAGAAAGAAAACAAAAAAAAAAGTAGTACAATACGTTAAAAAAAAGAACAATACGTTAAAAAATAAAAAAAAAATTCAAATTTTCTTCTTCTTCTTCTTCTTCTCTTTCCGCTGCTTCTTCCATCTCACGTTTATCTTTCTCATTTCCTTAAGTATCCCTCGCATCCTCTTAAAGCTTTCTTCAAGCTTTGCTGATTCAGTAACCCACTCCTTCATTTCATCAACAAAAATAAGATTTTAAATTAACTTCGCAATGATGGTTGATGGAGAGTTTGGAGGAGTTGACGTGGTGAAACAAGAAAGTGAAAGTAGATAAGATGTTTAATGGTTGGTTTGATTTTTGAAATATGAAAGGTTGTTACTTTGGAAACAGAAGACGTTCGTGTACTCTAATTGTTATTATGATGGTTTTATTAAAGGTCGTATCAACTTTGGAAACCGAAGAGATGCGTGCATTAGAATTACTGCACCAACGTTGGAAACCAAAGAGATTAATGGGCACAATAATCCAATTTCCTAGACAAGTAATGGATAATTATTGGCCCTAGTAATGGATTACTGACCCCGGTAATTCATTACTGCAACAGCAACTTGGATTACTGGCCCAGCAACTTGGATTATTGGGGTCAGTAATCTAGATTACTTGTCCCAAAAATGGATTACTGTGGTTAGTAATCTGGCCCCAGAAATGGATTACTGGGGCCTGTAATTCGTTACTTCACCAGCAACATGGATTATTGCAGCCTGTAATCTGGATTACTGGGGCAAGTATTTTGGATTACTGGCACCAATAATCTGGATTACTCACCCCAGTAATTATGGAATTGCCTTGTTTCAGATTTCAAATATGAAAAATATCATGCAAATTTTCAAAATAATAAAAGAAGCATGGAAACAAATACAAACTGCAAACCAAACTTAATTTTGATCCTCATATTCTTCTTATTTATAAGAACATCAATCGGAATCATCAACATCATCCTGATCCTCATCTTCATCGCCACTTAAGAGATCATTGTTATACCCTTCTGTATCGTCTGAGTCGTAATTCTCATCATAATCCTCATCCTCGTCGGAGTCATCATCATCGAAAATATCTATTCGCGGTACTGAACTGAAGTCGATATGTAACGTAGATATAGGAATACATATCGTATCATGTTCTTAATAGGGTTCATGCACTTTATACAATGGAGTGGTTGTTGTGTCCCTTGTAAGTGTGGTCTCATTGTACGTACCTCTATGTGACATCAAGTGGATGACTTTTCATCCCTCACCAGCCGACGGATCATCTATATAAAATACTTGGCTTGCCGTCTTGGCAAGAATAAATGGAAAGTCGTCGTACCAACTAGTATTCGTGTTGATGAATAAAAGCCCACGATCATACTTTGTGATGCCGGAAACATCAAGGTTGTTGTTGTACCATTTACACATGAACAACACAACCGGCATGCCTTCCGCATACCTTAGTTTGACAACAGCCTGTAGAATCCCATAGTATGTGATGTCATCAGCCGTTACCATCACTCCACTGTTCTGAGTCTTTCTAATATGGTCTCGCTGATGACACACATACTTGACACCGTTTACGTCACACCGTAAATAAATGGTGCAACGCATAGGCCTAGATGACAGAATATGTACCTCCCAATTGTATTTAGGAGCACCTTTACGTTGTAGATCGTCCATCTGCATAACAAAATATATGGAATATCAATCAAATGCATGCAACAAATAGAAGTAAGTTAAGGTTTAATGTTTACCCATTTAGGAAAATGGTCAAGAAACCACGTAATAAGCTCGTCATCAGTCCCGTTTGGAGCTAGATTAGCAAATTGATCGTGGTGAATATCTACATACCATTGTGCCTGGGTATAGTTTTTCATTACATACCAGTGAGCCATTACGATTTGTGCTCTCCTTAGGCTGGCGATCTTGACGCAACCGTTTGGCTTCACAAGATCAGAAACAATTGAGATGTTCCACCGAGGTGCCTCTGGGATGATTTCATCACTCGAGTTAGGATCATCGAGATAGTTATTGATGTAAGTCACACACTCGTGCATGATGTTCTGCTCGGCAATACACCCCTCTGGGTAAGGCTTGTTTTCAACATCTTTCTTGAATTCGTCAAGCTGCATATAAAATTGCACAATTATATAGTAGGGATATAGATAATTATAAACTGTGAAAAATAATTCATACCTTTCAGTGAAAAACATCCGGGTATAATGTACGGGACATGTGATCAGGACTTGTTCGAGTAGATGGATGCAGAGATGGACCATGATGGTAAAGAAAGCTGGCAGAGAGATCATCTCCAGCTTGTAGAGAATCATGATAATATCGCTTTGCATCTGGCGGACGTCCGATTTCTTCAACTCCCGAGCGCATATCATCTTGAAAAATCTGGACAACTCTACTAGCGCATCGGCGACGTGACTTCCCAAATATGGCCAAATGACCTCTGGAAGAATATGCTGAAGTATGACATGGCAATTGTGACTCTTTAATCCGTAGAACTTTTTATCAGAGACTTTGACCTTATTCTTTAAGCTTCCTGCATAACCTCTTGGATAATTAACAGTAGCAATATAATCAAATACGACCCTCTGATCCCTAGGCCGAACTATGTAATAAGCCTAAAGCAGCGCCACTTTACCTAACGACCTTTTCTTTGCTTAGAGCTTGCTGCGTATGCCCATCTTCTCTAGAATTGCACGAGATTTCACATTATCCTTAGTCTTTCCATCAAGACCTAGAACAATGCCAAAGACATTGTCGCAGACGTTTTTTTCGATGTGCATGACATTTAATGCATGTCTCACACTAGATGTAGTCTAGTAAGGTAGCTCCCAAAATATACTAACATGAGTCAAACACAATATCTTTTTAAGTGCCTAAAAAGGTGGATGCAAACTCATTAAAACTTAATCAAAATTACAAACTCAATACAACATCCTGTATTAAGAGGCGTACATTTTTGAAGTCGTTATGCGGATGCGTCGATTGAAGAGGATATGAATGCTTAATGGTCGTTGCGTAAACCTATCTTGCAGACATAATTGGTGGGGCAGTTCTAAACTATTGCTTACCATTAAATGCTGCCGACCGCATCCGATAGTGGTGATCTAAGGGTAGCCATCTAAGCATGCCCTGGTACAACATTCTTCCATTATTTTGCACCGCATCAATATCGTCCAAATAAATGGGACATGCCTTGTACCCTTTTGTCTGAAACCTAGAAAGTCGCTTATGGTCCACATCACGTCTGCCCTCATGTTGAATGCCTCTTCACCGTATTGATCCTAAGTCGAAACTCCCATCTCCCACAACATTTTAAGCTCTTTGATCATCAGTCTCATAAATACATTGAGACACTTTTTCGGAGACTTGCGGTCGGATATAAGCATTACTAGCATGTTAAACTCCTTCATACACAACGATGGAGGCAAATTATAAGGCATCGCAATAATAGGCCAAGAGCTGTACGGCACGGCCGTAGACCCATAGGAACTGAACCCGTCGAACGCTAAAGCGAGGCGCACATTTCTAAAGTCTGACGCAAATTGCGGATGTGACCTGAAAATGACAAGACAAGATTCAATACTCGAATATATAAACAATTTATTAATTATTGTATATATAAATACAAAAAAAACTCTAACTATATACTTCACCTGTCGAAATCCTTCCATGCTTCCCCATCCGCTGGGTGTCTCAGAAATTCAGGATCTTTTGCTGTTCTTTTCCCGTGCCACCGCATTTCCTTTGCAGTGCATTTGCACATGTACAGACGCTACAACCTCGGTGCCAAAAAGAAGTACCGAACAATCTTTTGGGCAATCCGCTTACCACTGCCTGCATCATCTTGTTCCCATCTCGACTCATCGCAAACAGGACATTGATCTAGATATACACCTTTTTTTTGTAAAACAAGTAGCAATCATAGTAACAAGCGTGGATCACCTCATAACCCATGCGGATCTTCTTCAAGGTCTTTTTTGCAGCTGCGTATGAGTCCAGGTACTTGTTTCCTTCGGGTAACAGATAATTCATTTATGCTGCCTACTTGTTGCAGGATGTGTCCATCATATTGCAACCCTACTACAGCTACAATGCTTTAAGCATAAAGCACAACGCAATCATTTTACCACCCTCGTACAGTGGAGTCATTGCTTCGTCTAAGACATCATATTTTCTTTGACAACTGGACCAGCCTAAAATATAGTGTTAAAGCCAGGGGAACATACGATTCATGGAAGGGAAAAGCATCTTGCACGAACGCAACAGCCGGGTTACTACAATGATCGATACTGTTACTCGAAGATGCCGTATAATGTTGTATTTCTCACACTTCACCATGTAGGTACTATACGGTATACAACAGCATTATACCGTTACTGGTCAAGTGGGCATATATGTCATCCTAGCTGAGCCGTGTGCCTATGTTGTAACATCATTTCCAAGGACACCGATACAATCCCGTCGCACTATTGCCATTCTTTCGCACAAATGTGTAGGAATCCATTACCTCTACAATAAATTGTGTTTAACCTCTTGAGCATTGCATCCAAGATTTATCCATTTTCACTGTCATATAACAATATTTATTTTCAACAATAAACATATATTTTTAAATCTAGAAATTTACAAATTTATACTAAAATATTTGCATACACTATCAATAATACTAACTAATAGATCAAATGGGGGCAATAACTAACAACAATATCATATATTCAACAACAAATATACATTTTCTACAAAAATCTCAACATATATATAAACACACAAATTACTTAAAAATTAATATTAATAAGAGATAAAGTACCTAAAGATAAATAAACCCTTTAATGAGGGAAATGATGTTGATTTTCAGCTTCAAATCGCCCAAAAATCACTCCAAGATCTTCAAATCCCGAAAATGGAGGAGCTACTGCTCTTTGAAGATGAAAAGACCTTTAGGCGATGTAAGTATATACATACTTCGCCTAAGAGTTAACATAATAAGATGTAGATATATAAGTTTGTCGCCTAAAGGGCCAGATCATACCTAGTTGACCATCAATTATAGTGTGGGTGGTTAAAGGGTTTTAGGTGACGTAGGTTGTGTCCTTCGTCTCCTAGGGTATTCTTAGACGACCAAGATGATACCTACGTCGCTTGGGTTTATCATAGGAGACACCGCATTATCCTAAGCGACGTAATATATTTACTACGTCGCTCAAACCCCCAACTAGTGTAGTGATCAAGCCCCACTCATAATCGATCATATATGCACTCCAATTACCAATATATTAAGTCTTTTAAACTTCAAATTTTCACTTAATTAAGACTAATATTTAACTAATGACACAATTTAATTTTTACGGGCTATTATAGTACCACCATTTAAATAGTGTTTTATAATATTGAATTTTTATCATATTTGAGTCAAAGCACATTTAAAAGGTTTCAATATCCCCTTGACACTGTCTTCGCATAGCTATGTAGAAAATACTTTTAAAAAAAAGGTCTCTAATAATGCCTATTTTTATTTCATTTGCCATTTTTTTGTGAAGAAAGAATGATATATTGGGCTCAAATTATATCCAATTATGGTATTCCATGTTACACAAAATAAATCTGTCAACATTTCTAGACGTAGAAATAATGATAGAAATATACACCATACGACTCACTATCCATTTCATATTGAAATCATTGAAAAAAACCCAACATAACATATTTTTTTCTTTTTATCTTTTTAACAAAATATAAAAATCCAAAATACCCAACCAATTATAGGGCTGTGATGCAAGCTCAAAACCTGTTATAAATAGTTTCAAAAAAAAATTAGTGGACAGTTTGGCTAGGGAGGGTTACCGGCCCCATTTGTACAGCTTGTGGTGCATTCTTACTAAAATTCCTGCTCTGGTATTTCATCTTTTACTAGAGTTTTTCCTTTTTTTTTTGCTTTTTTTCTAAAAAAAATACCCCGCCACTTAAAAGTAAGCTCCTTCACGTGGGCCTTGGATGGAGCTACAACCATTTAGAGTGACCCGGCAAGGAAGGACCAATTCAAAGTATATTCTACATGCATATATATATATATATATATACATCCCACCACAAAAAAAAATAAAAGTTGATTGCTTAAGTTCTGTTTGATAACAATATGAAAAAGGAAAATAAAACAATTGATTTTTGTGAGAAGTTGGAAAATAAGTTGAGACATGTGGTGAGATGTCTTCTTACTTTGTGTCATGTTCCATGGAGAAATTTTCTTTGGTGATTGAGTAAGAAAAAATTTCCATAAAAAAATATGAAGGATGGATGGCATATACTCATAAAATGAGCATGAAATATAGAAGGCATCTTATCACATGCCCTCAACTTATTTTCCAACTTCTTACCAAATTAAGGCTCCGTTTGATTGCAACGTGGAAAAGGAAAATAAATTGAGTTAGTTTTGGTGAAAAGATGGAAAATAAGTTGAGTGATAGAGGTGATATCCTCTTGATTTGTAAGTTTTTCCATGAAGAAATTTTCTTTGGTTGGTGGTGAGTAAAAATTTTCCATCAAAAATGTTGAAGGATGGGGGATATATACTCATAAAATGAGTAACATCTCTTACCTTATTTTCTATCTTTTCACACAAACTAACTAAATTTATTTTCCTTTTCCATCTTTGCAATCAAACGGAGCCTAAGTGTTATTTATTTTCCTTTTCCATGTTATTATCAAATGGGGCCTTAATCTTTCATTGGATAATCTACCTAGAAAACCTTTTCTAGTCTGCCGAACACCCCAACTGCTATCATTCAGGGACCATGCTATACTACTCAAGAAAATAAATAAATAGCTTTCTCATTTGTGTACAAGCTAGACGGAGATGGGGTTGGAAAAGAAGGAGAAGGCTACTACTTTTTGAAATTTTCTTATTTTTTATTTTTTTCTTACTCTGATTATAAGTGACAGGGGCAAAATAATCAGTCTAAGAAAATTTTGGACGAGGTCAGAGGTTTGTTAAATCCTACGAGATACGTCATAGTTGTTAGTACAATGAAAACGGATGGCAACCCTAATTTAGTATTATAAATACTAGGGTAAAAAGAAAAAGCCCGTATTTTAAGTGTGCTCTAGTATATCATTACTTATTTGGGGCAATTAAAAAAAAGGGCTTATTAGAGAAAGATTTTCACACTAAGGTCAAGGAATAATTTTTTTTTAAATAAAGGGCCTATTTTTTATTTTATTGATAATATGACATGTGTCTTTTTTTTTCATTATAAAATGACATCCCAACCCTTAAAATAAACTAAAAAAATATCAATATGCATTAAAATATGTACTGCAATATGAACTTTGCAGTCCATATTTCACTGCAATGTGAACTTTGCAGTCCATATTTTTAGTGCAAAGTTCATATTGCAATCCATATTTTACTGCAATGTGAACTTTGCAGTCCATATTTTTAGTGCAAAGTTCATATTGCAGTACATATTTCACTGCAATATGAACTTTGCAGTTCATATTTTATTGCAATATGAACTTTGCAGTCCATATTTTTTGTGAAAATTTCATAAAAAGGGGTAATTTAGGTAATACATAACATGTTTTTATTAATTAAATGATATTTAAATTTATTCAAATACATTCATTTAAAATATAAAACAAAATAGGCCTCTTACACTAATTACCAATTAAAAATAGGCCCTTCAATCAAATTACCAATTAAAAATAAGCCCTTCATTCAAAAAAATATTATTCATTGGATTTTTGGTAAAAATCAATGTATAATAAGCCCTTCTACCTAATTTCTAGTACTTATTTTAAGTACAACGGGGCGTTGAAGAGTAATTTTTCAGGAAGCTCACAGTTAATCACCTTTGCTTCATTATTTTAATTGTGTTCTAGCTATTAATTGGTTTAGTATATATAAGTATTTACACACTCTATCTCAAATTAATATGTTTATTTTTCGATGTTACAAAATAAGAGTCTTTGAAAAATAATTCAAGTGCCAAGTCACATTAAAAAAAAGTAATTAAATTGAAGTATTGATTCTTAATTAAACTAAATTTGTCGTTTTAAAAGTACATACTTAACTATCAATTTGAAATAAAAAAAAAATATTATTTTAATATTGGCCACATTCAATAATTTATCATGTGATTGCAAATGCATAGCAAAGTAAAAGGTGTTCAACGTCCATTTTGAATTTTTTATTCATATGTACATAATCTCTTGGAAAAGTTATGTCCTTTATATGTATCGCTTGAGTGAATTAGAGGTATTATTAGAAGTCTGAAAAAATTATTGTGATCATTGTGGGGTCCTTAGTTTTTGGTTTATTGAGTTTGTGGTCTAAGTTCAATGACTAGTGTGAATGAAAAAAAGATATTATTGAAAGATTGAATAAAATATTATGTTGACTATCCGATATAACACTTTGACTCACAGATTTATTTCTTTTGGACCTCAAAGTATAGCAAATAAAAATTATGAACCCCAAATTTAATAAACCCAAAACTATGAACCTCAAAGGCCAAATACCCTTATATATTTTATTATTATTTTTTATTTGCAAGTGGGTTGAAAAAAATAATTTTCTAATATTAAATAAACACCCTAGCCCCAGATTATATCAGTTGTAAATTGAGAATCTTATTTTGATAATTAAAAGGTTTTTTAAGTGCCAAAATTAAGCAATTGCCAATTTGCTGATACAAACACCAAGAATTTTTATATTTGTACCCTTAGGGTGTGTTTGTCGCGTAGGATTAGAAATAGGATATGATTAATTAATCATATCCGATATTTGGTGTTAAAAAAGATAGGATAAATAAATCCTATCATGCGTTTAGTGCAATGGTGGATAAGATATTTTAATCCTATCCCGCGTTTGGCGCAACTCAGGACTGGATTGCACTCAGAATTAATTATAATTTTATTTCTTTAGAACCGGATAAATATATACCACCCCTATGGTGGTATTATTTTATCCCATGATTGCCGGATAACAAAATGAATATAAAAATTATTTTTTAAATTATTTTTTATTTTAATCTTTTTCTTTACACTTTTTTAGATAATTAAATTTATTAATGAAAATTTTCAACTACCCAAAATCACTGTAACTGAACTAATAAAATTTATTTCTTTTATTGTATGGTATTTTTTATTTTTTTATTAAATGAAGGTATTTATAAGAAACTTTAATTTTAGAAAAAATGGTAACATTAGAATTTGAAATTGTACTTAATGCCTAATTCGTAAATATTGTATGTGTTATAGAACTTTTCCCCCGAAAGAGTTTTTTACGAAACTAATTTATAAATAAAAAAATCGCATTAGTTAAAAAAAATTGTGGACAATAATTAAAATTACATATATTTTTAAAAGAAAAGCAAGTTTTATTATATAATATACGGACTTGTAATCCGACTAGTCCTTATCCTATCCGATCCTGCTTAATCTTTATCCGACTGATTCCTTTCCTATCCTATCCCACATAATTCCTATCCGATTAATTCCGACTCTTATCATATCCGGTCTTTATCCTATCCTATCCTACCTCCTTATCCGGCGTGCCAAACGCACCCTTAGGGTGTGTTTGTCGTGCGGGATTAAAAATATGATAGGATTAATTAATCTTATCCGTTATTTGGCGTCGGATATGATAGGATAAATAAATCTTATCCCGTGTTTGGCGCAAGATTGGATAGGATATTTTAATCCTATCCCGTGTTTGGCGTAACTCGGGACTGAATTGCACTCGGGATTAATTATCATTTTATCCCTTTAGAACCGGATAAATATATACCACCCATATAGGTGGTATTATTTTATCCCATGATTGCTGGATAACAAAATGAAGATAAATTTTATTTTTTTATTTTAATCTTTTTCTTTGCACTTTTTTAGATAATTACATTTATTATTGAAAATTTTCAACCACCCAAAATCACAGTAACTCAACTAATAAAATTTATTTCTTTTATAATATGGTATTTTTATTTATTTTTTTATTAAATAAAGGTATTTATAAACAACTTTAATTTTAGAAAAAATGGTAACATTAGAATTTGAAATTATACTTAATGCCTAATTCGTAAATATTGTATATGATATAGAACTTTTTTTCCGAAATAGTTTTTAACCAAACTAATTTATAAATCGAAAAATCGCATTAGTTAAAAAAATTTGTGGACAACTATTAAAATTGCATATATTTTTTTTAAAAAAAAGCAAGTTGTATTATATAATATCTGAAAATGTAATCCAAAACTCCATCAAATGCAAAGTTTATTCAATCTTTATCCGGCTAATCTTTATCCTAACCAATGCCGCTTAATTCCTATCCGACTAATTCCGACTCTTATCATATCCTATCATACCTCCTTATCCGGCGCGCCAAACGCATCCTTATATTTTAATGTAATATTCCAACCTTAAATTGACGGAACTAAACAGCTTTTTTGGCATCTTTTGATGTGTAATTATTGTAAGGTCCGCCAAAAGTATGAAAATTTTATAAGTAACAACACAAACAATTATTTTGCCAAAAGTACACGTGGATTATATGTCTTTAACCGAAATATAAAGAAAAATAGTTCAGTGGGCTTCAGTTAGTTTGGATATCCTTATCTTTGGAAAAAAGAAATACTAGATATATATGCACTATTCTTTAAAAAAAAGTGTATGGGTAGAATTGGCCATTAGAAATGTCCCACAGTAGCAATCTACTCGTGCCACACAAGACATATCAAAGATTAAAGTCATTCTATTTTTAGGTCTACCTATGAATTAAAATCGACTACTACAAATAGAGGTGGAGTCAGTAATTTTATTGAGTGGAAACCATATATGACAGTAAAAATGTTTTTAATTAAATAGGACAAAATATTTGTGACTATGGCACCTCGTATGTGATCACCGTGTGAAGACTCCACCTTTCATATAGCATAATATAAATTAAGCAAATATTTTTCGAAGTTTGGTAAAATTTAAATATATAACTCTTTTTGAGTTAGATATTCGTTTGAGAGATGAGGCGTTGAGATTGTCAGTTCTACAATTAGAGTCCTCTCCCATTCCCCCTTGAACCTCGAGAGCTGAATGCTCTCTAGAACAAACTTCTTTAAAGTGATTTCATAGAAGAAAAGTTGTGATCTGAATCGTTAATTGTGTTTAGATTCTTTTTATCTTACAAAAGATTGAACAATCAACTAGATATTAGAACATGGGGCAATTCAATATACGTGTAATATTCTATTTGATAATTTTTTTGTACTTTTGAAACTATGTTATTATGTTTGATCAAGTAATTGAGGTGTGCCTTAATTAACATAAAAGGTCTTGGGTTCACATCGATTAGATCGGTTACTATTTTTTATAAATTAAAGAAAAGCAATTTGATACAAGTACATAAAAAAATGTAACTTCCAAGACCATTTTCGATGGTGATTTCAATTTTCTAATTTCCATTCCGACATGTCAAGGTCTTCTCAGAAAACTACTACACTGTAATTGGTCATTATTTTACATGGGTAATTAAAAAAGAATAAAGTAATTGGTCTCTATTGGTATTTACTTCTGCTTTGTAATTTATTTAAGAAGCGGATGAATGAATTGCAGAGTATCCGATGAGATTTAGTTCTAAAAATTTATGTCATTTTAGAAATTTCTATCAAATGGTATATTACTCACATCGAATTCAGGAACAATTATAAAAAAAAAAAAAAAAATCTCATTATTCGGAACATATTTTTCCTTTATTAATTTCTAGCATAGAAATTTAGACGGATAAAAATAAAAATGGCTCAAGTGTTCCTCCCACATAGTATATAATAACAGATAATAATGAGTTTTTGGTAGTGTCTTTATCTTTTATTTTTCCTTTTTGTTGAATGGGTAGGGATCAATGAAAAAGTTGCACTTACTAGACTAATTAGTCCCTTCCTGTTGAGTCAAAGGAAGGCCCTCAAACAAGATCTGAGCTGATTGATGACCGATTCGATCATAAGGTGCTTGTTGGAAAATAATGTATTGCTGAATCTAAAATAAATAAGGTAGAGAGTACACCGGGTTGAGTCGCGGACTAAGTCGCTCTCTTTAAGACGTTTCGCGGCTCTGCCCGGAATTGTGCTAGCAGTTCAGATTATGCCACGCCGTCCCCAGGATGAAACAGCCCAGATACCCTCTGTACGATTGATTTGCACTTATTCAACCGCTCGACAATAACACTCTTTTAATTGCTCGGGATCGAATTTTTTTTTCTACCGCCGGAGGCTAAAAATTTTTCTGCCGGAAAATATTTTTGTAGATAGATCTCTCTTCGTTTTGTTCTCTACGAGTGTATGTTTTTGAAAGCTATTTTAGATCCGTTTAAAGGGGAAAGCGTTGAGACAAACAAACACCTTTCCGGAAAATCCGCAAGAAAACATGGAGGAAAGTAGAGGAGCGTGTTGGAGGAAATCATGGGAGCGTGCAAGAAAACACGGAGGGAAATAATTGAGCCTTGTCCCATTTTTTAATTTTTATTTAATAAATAAAATTCTTTAAATGTATTTTGTATAAAAAGATAATACACTACGCAAGACAAGCCCAAAGCCCGAGACCGAGACCGGGCCGGGCCGGGCCGGGCCGGGTCGGTCGGTCGGTCGGCGCGCGTGTGGTGAACCACATTCATCCAAGTCCTCACCCAATAGCACAAAAGTCTAATGCCCAAAGGGCTCAAGCCCTTAAGCAAATTCTTCCATATATAAACCCATGAAAGGTTTTATATCTCTCCTATGTGGGACTTGGGATAACATCACATCAACCATCACATCACATTAAATCACCTTGTCTTGGTTTTATTTTTCTTTAAATACACAAAAACTCCAACAATCCCCCACTTGTATTTTAGGAAAAACTTTTTCATCGAGCATATATACATAGGACAGTGCATAAGTAAAGGTATTTTTCAACTTGAACCTTTACGTAGTGTATGTGTTTCAGACTATACTAGAGTAACTCGTAGTTTTGAACTCTATCTCTGACAATCACAACACACACCGGCCCCAAGAGTGTTGTCCAAAAAGCCAGCACGTTATGGCCATGTGCTTATATCCCGGTTAGTGAATGCTCTAGAGAATTTGCCCAAAATTCCATAGGAAGCGACCTCTCTTCCACATTCACATAGGTGAGTCTATCAAGAGTACTCTTGTAGCATCGGTACCCCACTCCACATAGAGCTATAGAACTCATTAAGAGCATGTGCTCAACCTTTTCGCCGCTTCAAGATATCATGCTCCATAGGGATGAGATAATACTACATGATTTCTAAAGTATCACTTGTAACTTGTTGTTTACCCTTTGAACCTATTTCTTGGGATCTCCAGTCCATAGGTTGGGTTACTATTACAGTGACTCAAATTTCGTTGGGCGTTAACCCCATCCCTTTCGAGGTGTTAAGCACCTTCTCTCTCGTTAGTCCTTTCGTCAAAGGATCAGCCAAATTTTTCTCAGACCGCACATAATCCACTCTTACAGCACCTTTGGAGAGTAACTCTCTAACCGTGCTGTGTTTACGACGAATTTGTCGTTTCTTACCGTTATAGTAACGGTTCTGAACTTTTGCAATAGCCGCGGTACTATCGCAGTGGATAAGGACAGCTGGGATCGGTCTCTCCCATAGAGGGGTATCTGCAAGAAAGCTTCTCAGCCAACTTGCTTCTTCACTAGCAGCAGCTAGTGCTATCATCTCTGACTCCATCGTAGACTGGGCCAAAATGGTCTGTTTCTTGGATTTCCAAGAAACCGCACCTCCAGCAACACTGAAGATATATCCACTAGTGGCCTTGGAATCTTCTGACAGGGTGTTCCAGTCAGCATCGCTATATCCTTCTAGGACAGCGGGAAACTTTTGATAGTGTAACTTTAGGTCCATGGTTCTTTTTAAATAACGCATGACCCTCTCAATAGCATGCCAATGCTCCATACTAGGACTGCTAGTAAACCTGCATAGTACCCCCACTGCATAAGCAATATCGGGCCTAGTGCAATCAGTAGCGTATCGAAGGCTACCAATGATGCTCGCATACTCAGTTTGTCTAACACTGTCTCCAGTGTTCTTGAACAACTTCACACTAGGATCATATGGAGTACATGCTGGTTTACAATCTGAGTAATTATATTTCCTTAGAATCTTCTCAATGTAATGAGATTGATCCAAAGAAAGTCCCTTTTCCGTCCTAGTAATTTTAATCCCTAAAATTACATTGGCTTCTCCCAAATCCTTCATATCAAAATTTTCACATAGCATGGATTTCACATTATTAACTACATGGATATTAGAACCAAAAATAAGCAAGTCATCAACATACAAACATATAATAGTGCAAGCATTATTCTCAGTCTTATAATAAATGCATTTATCACTTTCATTAATTCTAAATCCATTTGCAATAATCAATGCATCAAATTTCTCATGCCATTGCTTAGGAGCCTGTTTCAAACCATAAAGGGATTTATCTAATTTGCATACTTTTTGTTCTTGGCCTGTAATAATGAATCCTTCAGGTTGTTCCATGTAAATTTCTTCTTCTAATTCTCCATTAAGGAAAGCGGTTTTAACATCCATTTGATGCACAACAAGATCATGCAAGGAAGCTAGGGCAATCAAAACACGTATAGATGTTATTCTAGTAACGGGAGAATAAGTATCAAAGAAATCTACATTTTCACGTTGTCTATAACCCTTGACAACTAAACGTGCTTTGTATTTATCAACAGTGCCATCAGGATTTAATTTCTTTTTAAGTATCCACTTACAACCTATGGTTTTACAGCCAGGAGGAAGGTCTACTAGATGCCAAGTTCTATTTGATTCTAAGGAATCCATTTCATCGTTAATGGCTTCTTGCCAAAGGTCAGCATCTAAAGAAGATAACGCTTCTTGAATAGTGGATGGATCATCTTCTAAAGTGTATGCATAAAAATCAGGTCCAAAGTCTTTAGCGGTTCTAACTCTTTTACTTTTCCTACGTTCAATTGATGTACCATGGTGCACGGTACTAGTAGGTAAATTAGAGCTAGAAGGTAATGAGCTACCCCCACTATTCTTTAATTTAAAAGGAAATTTATTTTCATAAAAATCTACATCATTAGATTCAATAATAACCTGATTTTTCAAATCATAAAATCTATAGGCCTTACTATTAATAGCATATCCGATAAAAACACATTCATAAGCTCTACTAGCAAGCTTAGATCTTTTAGGATCAGGAATACGTACGTAAGAAAGGCACCCCCAAACGCGTAAATAAGAAATATTAGGCCTTTTATTATTTAAAATCTCATAGGGGGATAAATTAGATTTAATCTTAGGCACCCTGTTAAGAACGTGACAAACGGTTAATAAAATCTCTCCCCACCAATGTGAGGCAGCCCCCGAATTTAGTAGCGTAGCAACAATTAATTCGGCAAAGGTTCTATTTTTCCTTTCGGCTTTTCCATTCATTTCAGGTGAATATGGAGCAGTCGTCTCATGAATAATACCAAGTGAAGTATAGAGATTTTTAAAATCAGTTGAACCATATTCGGTTCCTCTATCACTCCGAAATCTTTTTATTTTCTTATTAAACTGATTTTCAATTTCTGTAGAAAATATTTTAAACATATCAATTGCTTCACTTTTATTTTTCATAAGGTAAATATAGGAAAAATCCGAATTATCATCAATAAAAGTAATAAAATACCTTTTTCCATTTCTCGTTAAAACACCATCAAATTCACAAATATCCGAATGAATTAATTCAAAAGGTTCAGTTTCTCTTAAAACAGATTTGTGAGGTGTTTTAGTAATCTTTGCTTGGCTACAGAATTCACATTTTTCGAAATCATTTAATGATAAGGGGGGAATAATTTCCAGTTTACTCATGTTCTTAATAAGGCGCTTATTAACATGACAAAGTCTAGCATGCCACACATTAAATGAACAAATCATATAAGCAGAACTAGAAACAACTTTATTAGCATCAACATTCAATTTAAACATCCCATCACAAGCATACCCCTTCCCCACAAATACACCATTCTTAGTAAGAGTAAACAAATCTGCCCCAATAGTTTGAACAAATCCAGCTTTATTAAGGATGTAACCCGAAACAAGATTCTTCCGAATTTCTGGAGTATGCAGAACATCCTTAAGGATGACAGTCTTTCCAGAAGTGAATTTCAACTCGACATCACCCGTCCCAGCAACATTAGTGGTGTGGGAATCACCCAACAACACTTTCTTATCAACAACATCAGAATAGGTCTTAAATAGAGCACGATCATGGCAGACATGACGAGAGGCGCCAGTATCTACCCACCAACCTTCAGAACCCGATACCAGATTAATTTCTGTTATCATAGCCACTAAGGGCTCTTCTTTAGTAACATTCGCCTGAGGAACTCGGCGTTTGTTTCGACAATTTCTTGCCATATGACCAGGCTTTCCACAGTGATAGCAAGAAAACACACTGTTATTATTATTATTATTATTATTATTATTATTATTATTAGCCTGGCCATTTCTGTTTTGGTTCTGAGTTTGGTTGTTCCTATTCTGGTTCCCGTACCGGTTCGCATTATTTCCACCGTTCTGATTTTTCATATTTTTCCGGTTCGGCCTTAGAGCAGGAGGGGTGTTGTTCGAGCGATTCTGATTTTGGTTACGGTTCTGATTTTTGTTAAAAACAACCAGAACCTCATCATTCCGATCTTGCTTACGGTTTTCCTCCTCAATCCTGAATTTAGTAATCAAACTTTCAAATGAAAACTCTTTAGATTTGTGACGCAAACTATTTTTGAAATCTTTCCATCCAGGGGGTAATTTATCAATCAAAACTGCCACTTGAAACTGCTCATCAAATTTCATCCCTTCAGAAATAATCTCATGTGCAATTTTCTGAAGTTCGTGAGACTGTGTAACAATAGACTTGTCGTCCGTCATCTGATATTTCAGATAACGACTGACAGCGTATTTTTTAGACCCAGCCTCTTCGGTGTCATATTTCTTTTGAAGTGAATCCCAAATTTCTTTTGCGGATTTGCACGGGAGGTAAACATCATAAAGCTCATCGTGAAGAGCATTCAAGATCAGATTTCTGCAAGCATAATCATTGTCTTCCCAAGTTTTGAGAGTCTTATGATCTGCCTCAGAAATCAGATTAAGGAAAGTGGGTTTTTCAGAAACACAAGTAGATTCCACTTTCTTAAGAGTTAAGTAAAAAAACATTTTTTGTTTCCACCTCCTAAAGTGCAGACCCTCAAATTTAAAGGGTTGATTCAATGAGCCAGAAGCAGCAGCTTGATTATGTTCATTAGCCATGACAACAGTTATACAAAAAATAGCAGAATAGAAAACGTCTTAAAATTGTTGGAAAATAATGTACTGCTGAATCTAAAATAAATAAGGTAGAGAGTACACCGGGTTGAGTCGCGGACTAAGTCGCTCTCTTTAAGACGTTTCGCGGCTCTGCCCGGAATTGTGCTAGCAGTTCAGATTATGCCACGCCGTCCCCAGGATGAAACAGCCCAGATACCCTCTGTACGATTGATTTGCACTTATTCAACCGCTCGACAATAACACTCTTTTAATTGCTCGGGATCGAATTTTTTTTTTCTACCGCCGGAGGCTAAAAATTTTTCTGCCGGAAAATATTTTTGTAGATAGATCTCTCTTCGTTTTGTTCTCTACGAGTGTATGTTTTTGAAAGCTATTTTAGATCCGTTTAAAGGGGAAAGCGTTGAGACAAACAAACACCTTTCCGGAAAATCCGCAAGAAAACATGGAGGAAAGTAGAGGAGCGTGTTGGAGGAAATCATGGGAGCGTGCAAGAAAACACGGAGGGAAATAATTGAGCCTTGTCCCATTTTTTAATTTTTATTTAATAAATAAAATTCTTTAAATGTATTTTGTATAAAAAGATAATACACTACGCAAGACAAGCCCAAAGCCCGAGACCGAGACCGGGCCGGGCCGGGCCGGGCCGGGTCGGTCGGTCGGTCGGCGCGCGTGTGGTGAACCACATTCATCCAAGTCCTCACCCAATAGCACAAAAGTCTAATGCCCAAAGGGCTCAAGCCCTTAAGCAAATTCTTCCATATATAAACCCATGAAAGGTTTTATATCTCTCCTATGTGGGACTTGGGATAACATCACATCAACCATCACATCACATTAAATCACCTTGTCTTGGTTTTATTTTTCTTTAAATACACAAAAACTCCAACAGTGCTTATAATGTTTGAAACAAATATTAATTCAAGAGTGTCTCGATTACTAGATACTAGACTATTATATATACACGTCCGTGATGCGTGTCTGAATTGTATATGTGTAATTTGAAGAAAAATATTTAATAAAACTGATAGATGGTTTAGTAATTGAATATTTATTTCCTACTGTTTAATAGCAAGGATTCAGATCATGTTTTAAGTAATTAAAATATATATGGGGCTTTTTTTATTAAGGACAAAAGTCACACTCTCTTTCCAATGATGGATAGTATTTTTGGAGGGATAGTTTGAAGGACAATTTTTGCTTGGAGGACAAAATTATATGTATTTAATAAAATAAAATAACTTTTTACTATTCCAACAATACCCTTATTAAAGATAAACACTTAAAATAAATGAAATATTTAAAATAAATGCAGTAAATCACATAAACCGTTTCAAACAATCTGAATCACTAACAAGCACACAAAAATCATGGGAATTCAAACAGGATAATCAATGAGGTGAAAAGTCAACATAGGAAAATAACGAAATTTAGACTTATTTTAAAATTTTCTATTCCAATATATCTATTGCAATATGTCTGACTACGAATAACTTGTATTTCCACAAAATCTAAAAAGGAAAAAATGGTGCAAAATGAATTGTCTATGTACGATCAACCACAATCCACGGGAGATGACCACAAATTTAAGAACCAAAAACAAAAATACAGCAGATCAGTTAAACTAATTAAATAACATATGGATTGAGGTGAAGAATATATCTGCACATTTTGGTTCAACTCAATGAAGCATTAAGATCCACATGCATTCACTCCACACAGGAAGAATTAGGAATAAAAGGTATATAGATTTGAAACAACAATTGAACCGGAAAAAACCATCAACGGATTAAACAATACGAATACTTAGAAATAAGCCAAACCATTAACACTCACTCTTAATATAGTTAATAACAAATATGGTGTTTCGATAAATAGTGATGTGTACCATCAAAAAGAGACAATAACAATGGCGTGGCCTTCTGATGATAATAATATGATATTCCATAAAATAGAGGTATTTCAGTTTCAATGCTGAGATTGAGAGAGACAAGAAGCTCCATTGAGTATGTGGCTAATATCATGTCGTCCTTGAAACAAGATAAGAGAATGAGAAAAAGTAAAGAGAAGTATTTGGATGAGATAGAGATTAACTATACACAAATGAGAGAGAAACGTATGTGAGAGAGTTTGTAAAAAGGGAAAAGATCAAAGAGAAGAAGTAAATTGGAAATGAGAAACTAAAGGATGAAGTTAGAGATATTTCGGTAGCCTAATAGCCGTTGATTGCTTTTGGTATTTTGGAGAATGGAGAGGATAAAGAGTATAGTTATAACCTATTACACTTTTTAGACTCTTTGAAATTTTAAATGGGCTAGTCTTTAGTTACATGCAGGTTATTTATGCGCATGAAAGACATTTACTTTATATGAGTATTTAACTCATTTGGAACCTTAACTATTACACTTTTTCCAATGTGGAACTTAAATAATTTTTTGTTTCAAATTGGAACTTAAATTATGAAAAAGTGTTAATTTAGAACTTCTGTCAAAGTCAGTTAAATAACTTAACAAATGAGGGTTCCAAATTGAAACTTCTTCAAAACCTTGGCCTTCACTTCTTTTTCTTCCATCCAAGTTCTTCCAAGGGGGGTGAGTTCGAAACTTACATGGATGAATTTTTTCAAGAAACTTTGTGGAGATGGTCTTTGCAATGAGAAGATCAACTTTAAAAAAAATATCAAAAAATTCAGATCAAAAGTTAGTGAAATTTAGACGGGAAGTACACTAAAATGTTATATATTATGTAAAAAGAATTGATATTTTTTGGTAAATATCTCAACGTAACATTGAAGTTATCCCTATTCAGTAAGTAAATAACATTACGGGGAACTAAATTTGCAGATAAAACAAGATTTGATTATAAATAATATATTAAGATTTACATACAAGGGGTGCTAGCAGAGCAAAAAAATTGGTGGGTTTTCCCCCACGCCCAGGTTTTAGCCACAAGAACTCCGTTTTTCTTCCCCCACCCCCTTAGCTGACCACCATGTGTATCCGTCTAATGCTTGTATAAAAAAAATACATTAAGATTCACAAGGAATTACTGATTATTGGCGAACACACTTGAAAATTTTTCAATACATGCATTAAAACATCTTGAAGAAGCTAGATTTCATAACCATAAAACTATACAAGGCCAAGCCAATTCAATTCAGGACAATAAGCTTTTATAATTAAAGAAATTTACTAAAAGAAATAATATACATACTTCATAGCCTTTGAAATATCAATTATTTGAAAATAATCTGGATGGATTGAGATGCTAATACAAACTAAAGACGAAATAAAATATTTGCAATAGAAAACTTCAAATGAAAAATGGGAATGTGATGAACGAAATTAAAGCAATACAAAAACTGAATCGATCATGAAATACTCCGTAGAACAGTGTCAAACAATTGACAAAAGGAAAAAAAAAATGGAGCTGGCGATGATATATATTATATAACAATCAAGGAAGATAAGATATTTGACTAATGGGAAACAAAGATGAAAAAATCATCTTGTTTATTTAATCATGGACCAACTAAAATCCGGTTGAATAAAATAAAAATGGGAAACAAAGAGAAATAAAAGTGAAGACAAAATAAAAGAAACCCAATAACATATAAAATAAAAGTCCATGTTATAACATAAGGGTAAAAAAATAACTGGTGTAATCTAATTAAACCCAACCTACCCAATTGTTTGACAGAAAGCCTTGGAATATACCATTCTATGGTACTGTTGCTTAGGAATGGCAACGGGGCGATTTCGGAGCGGTTTTGCTTAAACTCGAAACCGAACCACATTTTTTTTATCCCAAACCGAAACCGCACCGAAACCACAACGGTTTTTTTTTTTGAAACCGAAACCAATCCAAATTAATTTACGGTTAATCGATCCGCCCCGCCCCGCCCCGAATAACTATTATTTTAAGCTAAAACTAAATTCTAGACATTAAATTTAGACACACAATTAAACTTCAAACAAATTAAATATCCATTCTTCAAAAATAATATATATATTTTTACATAAAATAATATTTTTATATATTATTTATATATATTTTTCATATAAAATAATATTTATATACATATATATATATATATATATATATTTGGGGTGGTTCGGAGCTGGTTTTTTTTTAATAAAAACTGAAACCGAACCCGCGACAGTTTTTTTCTTAAAACCTGAAACCAAACCAGTCTAAAAAACACCGCCCCGAAATCGATCCAAACGGATAGGATCGGTTCGGTAACCCGGCGGGTTGGTTTTTTTTGCCACCCCTACTGTTGCTATCTAGATTTTATTTTGCCTCACATCATCTCCTAAAGTTATGATATGGTATTTTGAGGGTCATGGATTTCTTCAGTTTATGGGGTATAGAATTATGTGCTAAACTATTTGTAGGTCGGAAAATACCCTAGAGGGGGGGTGAATAGGGTTTTTAAAACTTAATGCGGAATTTAAAACTTTTCTAACAATGTTTAAGTAAAACAAATTTACAAAACAAATTATCAAGGAATGCAATCAAATAAACAATCAAGAAAATAAACAATCTCAAGCAAACAATAATATAGCAAGTAAATAAAGAGATTGAGTAAGAAAGATTAAACCAATCGAAGTCCAAGATTTTTTGTCCACACGGTTCGGCTTGTTCCCCCTACTCCGCGCTCGGTTAGTTCCCCGAGAACTTCCACTATAACCGATCTCCTTCCGGGTGAAGATCAAACCTCTACAAGTGTTGTCTCACACACTCTACAAGTATTGCTACACCACAATACTCTCACAAGATACCCTCTTGCTAACCTTGTGAAATTTACCTTTCACAATTTCTAAACAAGAATTTACCTTCTTGTTTTTCCTATGAGATTTTCCTCTCACAATTGAATACAAAATTGTTTGGTGATTCACACCAATTTACAATAACTCTCTCAAGTGTGTAAAGAATACAATTTGAAGCTCACACTAGAGATATCAAAATTGATCAAAATATATAGCTCAAAAATGAAGCATATGATCAATAAAATGAATTGAATACTTGAATAACTTTGTATATATTTAAAATAAGTTTGTAGAATGATTCAAGTGTGTTAAAACATGTCTAAGACATCATATTTATAGCTTACAAAATCATATGGCCGTTGGGGATGATTAAGAGAGGTTTTGGCTCCAAGGTGTACATTTTCAAACTTTCCAACAGCTAGTTTTGACAAAGAAATTCAAACTTGTTTTGTTAATTTCTCCCAATTTGACCGTTGGATCATGCTCAAATTTTAGTCCAAATTGCCAGGAGATGTTGTCTAACTACTGTAAAAATTTCAAAATGATCGGAGTTCGGGAAGGCATCCATTTTACCGTTAGATCAAAACTGGGTGAAAATTGAGCGAATTTTAAACAAAAAATAAAAATATTTTTCCAATTTAATAATTTAGTTCCAAATAAAATTCTAATGATTTTTGAACCTCAAATATATGTTTCTAAGATACCTATTTTTATTATAGCTTAAAATATGATCATTTAAAATTAATATGAATTTATTTCAAAACCGATTTTTGCAAGAATAATGTTTTGAAATGATTTTGATTCAAACTTGGTTTTGATCAATCTAACAAAGATGTAAGTTTATGTTTGAGCTATATAATCAATCAATTAAGAAACTTTACATTAATCCTAAGCAAACACTCAATTACCGACTAGGTGAGTCTTCGAATGCTTCGATTTGTTTCTTCAAATTGATTCTTCACTTGAAGCTTTTCCCTTGAAGCTTTAGCATATGATCCTTGATCTTTTGTGCTTCATGAAATGCATTGCTAGCTTGTGAGTGATGAGAATGATTTTCTTTGACTTGTCCAACGCTTGTAGTTGAATGATCTTGATTTGGATAGATCGGTTTTAGTCGAATGCTTCATTGACTTGATCGGATATTGATTGAATGATCCTTATCAAACTTCCTTTGAGCAATCATGCTATTCTTGATTTTCCAAATAAGAAATCTATAATCTTATATCAAGAACATGTTAAATTACACATGATTAATTTATTTGTTATTATCAAAATAAGATTAAGACCTTCAAGGTCAACACTATTTTTAAAAAATAAGATAAATATGACTAACAAATCTTGTTAAAAAAAATTATTGGATAATGATAAGTTAAGATAATAGAAGATATAGTTTACCCAAAGAAAGAAGAAAAATATTGTTTCTTTATTTTAGAGAGAGGGAGGGATAAAAGTACAGAGGGAAAGATAAATATAACTAACAAATCTAGTTAAAAAGAAGTTATTATAATTTTTTTTAGGTGTTGTAATATAAATTGTTTTATAGTAGTCTTCTGTTACAATATCTTTATGCTATCGGTGAATTATTTTGAACAAATATAAAGTTTATTATGTAATTTCTTGGATAGTGATAAGTTAAGAGAAATTGTATTCATTAGTCTTCTATTAAATTAATTTATGTAAATTAGTCTTTGAGCACACTTTACACATGTGGAATACAATACTTATAATAATATATTTGACCAAGCTAAAACTAAAACACAAATGTTGTTATTTTAGAGGTGAACAATGACAAGATATAATATGCTTAAAAAAGTCATGTGTCCTCTAACAGTCATATAACCATGTGTTTTTGAAAAATTATAATTAAATTTGTTTGCCAAAAAAAATGTAACTTAATATGTCTGGAAGAAAATTAAAAAGATACAACTTCATATGTCTACCAAAAAATTAATTAGAAGAATATAATTTATTGTGTCTACTAGAGAGTTAATAAGAAATGTTTGTTTGCTATTATGGGCGAATTGTGTCTTAGACATATTTGTAGCTACAACCTCATAATATTTTTAGTTAGTTTTGTAAGGACCCGGTCCCCTTCAGTACGATATTGTCCGCTTTGAGTGGCTCCGCTCCAGCATCAACTGGACAGCCCTTTCTCGCACGGATTTGTTTTTGGGAGCTCACGACTAGCTTCCCAGGGGATCACCCATCCTGCGATTGCTCTGGCCCACTACTCGCTAAACTTCGGAGTTCTCATGGGATCCAAAGCCAGTGAACCCCTAGAAGGCCTCGTACTTAATTAGCGACCAGTTCTTACTTATATGGGTCTCAAGGATCTCCCCCATCTTCCGATGTGGGAGGCCCCTTTAAGCTACACTTCCTCCCCTCCAAGGGAGTACACATCACTCGCAGGGCATCACATCTCGGTCCCACCTCAGTACGATATTGTCCGCTTTGAGTGGCTCCGCTCCAGCTACAACTGGGCAGCCTTTTCTCGCACGGCTTTGTTTCGGGGAACTCACGACCAGCTTCCCAAGGGGTCACCCATCCTAGGATTGCTATGTCCGCCGACTCGCTTAACTTCGGAGTTCTCATGGGATCCGAAGCCAGTGAGCGCTCAAAAGGCCTCGTACTTAATTAGGGAACAACTCTTACTTATATGGGTCTCAAGGATCCCCCATCTTCCAATGTGGGATGCCCCCTTTGAGCTACAATTCCTTTTCTCCAAGGGAGTACTCATCACTCGCAAGGCATCACATCCTTCCCCTCCAAGAGAATAGACGTCCTCGTCGACACATCATACTTTGTGGGGTCCCCTCTGATACCATTTGTAACGACCCCGTCCCACCTCAGTAGGATATTATCCGCTTTGAGTGGCTCCGCTCCAGCACCAACAGGGCAGCCCTTTCTCGCACGGATTTATTTTTGGGAGCTCACGACCAACTTCCCAGGGGGTCACCCATCCTGGGATTGCTTTGGCCGCTGACTTGCTTAACTTCAGAGTTCTGATGGGATCCGAAGCCAGTGAGCTTCCGAGAAGGCCTCGTCCTGGTATCAGAGTACACGCAGCCGCGGAAGATAAGTCGCCCCCCACAGGGAAGGATCGATATTGTCCCACCCAGCGGCTCCAACCGAACAGCCGTTTTCCTAAGGGTTTTGTCCTAGTTAGTAGCTCCAACTACCCCAGGGGCCTCGTCCTGGTATCAGAGTACGCAGTGGTGATATTGTCCCGTCCAGGCGGCTCCAACCGAGCAGCCCTTTCCCTCAGGGTTTTGTTTCTAGGAGCTCACGACCAGCTTCCCAGGGGGTCACCCATCCTGGGATTGCTCTGGCCCACTACTCACTTAACTTCGGATTTCTCATGGGATCCGAAGCCAGTGAGTCCCCAGAAGGCCTCATACTTAATTAGCGACCAACTGTTACTTATATGGGTCTATCTCCCCCATCTTCCGATGTGGGATGCCCCCGTTGAGCTACACTTCCTCCTCTCCAAAGGGATTACTCATCACTCGTAGGGCGTCACATCCTTCGCTTCCAAGGGAATTGACGTCCCCGTCGACACACCATACTCTATGGGGTCCGCTCTGATGTGTCGACGAGGACATCGATTCCCTTGGAGGGGAAGGATGTGACGCCTTGCGAGTGATGAGTACTCCCTTGGAGGGGAGGAATTGTAGCTCAAATGGGGCATCGCACATCAGAAGATGGGGTGTCCTTGGAGACCCATATAAGTAAGATATGGTTGCTAATTAAGTACGAGGCCTTTTGGGGGCTCACTGGTTTCGAATCCCATCAGAACTCCGAAGTTAAGCGAGTCGGCGGCCAGAGCAATCCCAAGATTGGTGACCCCCTGGGAAGCTGGTCGTGAGCTCCCTGAAACAAAGCCATGCGAGAAAGGGCTGCCCAGTTGGTGCTGGAGCGGAGCCACTCAATGCGGACAATATCGTACTGAGGTGGGATCGGGTTGTTACAAATGGTAAGCGTACCATGCTCGCCCCTTATATTATGGCTAAGGTGACCCGCACCTCGCCAAATTACGTTCATCACATTTCTAGTACACATCGTGGCTTACTAGTGTTAGTGGCCAGTCTCATTCCTTGTATTCACCATATATGTTTATTTAATTCCAATGGGTGAATCATGTACTTTGTAATAATTGCTTTGCACTAGTTGATCTAGCTTGATTGCATTTGTTTTCTCAAGTATTATTATATATGGATTCATAAGAACTGGGTTACGAGAGCTATCTCTTTTGACGCGATTGTAACTTACGGATTCTAAAATGTGAATGGTTGTGGACATGTATGAATTTGGTTTTAAACCTCGCAAGTGTTATTATTTCTAGATCATGAGTCGGTTTTATAGCATTGAGGATTGCTTCCTACGAGAGGGTGCTAGAAGGTTCTAGCCTCGTTGTTCTTTTTCCTTATCACACGTGGGAATCGTTTATTTTATTTTGATGCTTGGAGTGAGTTTTGCTTCGTTCGTGGCTGTGATTCCTCCTTTAAAGAGGGGAGACCTCATTAGAATTCAGGAATATATATGTTCCCTTGTCCACGACTCGCTTAACTTCGGAGTTCTTATGGGATCCGAAGCCAGTGAGCCCTCAAAAGGCCTCGTACTTAATTAGCGACCGATTTATTTATATGGGTCTCCAAGGATCTCCCCCATCTTCCGATGTAGGTTGCCCCCTTTGAGCTACAATTCCTCCCTTCCAAGGGAGTACTCATCACTCGCAGGGCAGAGCAATCCCAGGATGGGTGACCCCCTGGGAAGCTGGTCGTGAGCTCCCAGAAACAAAGCCGTGATAGAAAGGGCTGCCCATTTGTAGCTGGAGCAGAGCCACTCAAAGCGAATAATATCGTACTGAGGTGGGACCGGGTCATTACAAGTTTGATACTTTTTCTTGCTATGACTTTTTTTGAATAATTCTTACGTTATGTTCTTATTTGATTTTCTTGTGATATGTGTTTAAATTGGTTTGAATTTATTTTCATTAAACCAAATTTCGAATTTAATTGCAAATTTATTTTCTTGTATTTTTCTTTAAGAGGGGTAGTATTGGAATATAACATAATTAATTGAAATAATAAAATAATTAATATTTTGTCCTTGATTAAAAATTATCCTTTAAACTAATGATTTTAAACGAATGTCCTTTATTATAACCACTATTTATGTAATGTCCCTTATTATTGTTTTCTAAATATATATATATATAGGAAAAAATTGAAAGCTAAATGTATGAGGCCACTTTAAAGTAATTAAAATTTGCGCTTGCTTTATATAATAACATTGATTTTTCTATCATAATTTACTAATATATAAAGCTATAAGGCAATTCGGTAGTTATGAATCTGTCTCAGGATTTTGGTTTTCCTATTTTACCCTTGAGATCTTTTATTTCATTAAGAAAGAGTTTTATTTAGTTTAAGCAATGCGAACTCCCGTTGTCAACGGAAGTACTTGGACTCTCAACTACTATGTTATATATTAGTTTTTCAACAAATATCTTTTTAAATATAAATTATATCTAAATTGCAAGCATATTAGGTATGCACAAAACTGTATCTATATAAATGTGTGTGTTTGGAAGGTGTAGCGAAGGTTAGTGGGCCACCGAAATTTGGTAAACTACGAAGCAAGTGGATGACATGGACTCTATTTAATTTTTGTTGTTCAGAATCTTCTTTAAGGGGCCAGTCTTCAAAGTTCTCTTATTTTTAGTCAACTAACTTGTAATTGACGCACAACTTTACGTTAGACCAACTATTATATATAATAATAATAATAATAAGTAAAATACTCTCTTTTAATAAAAGTATGACATGTGGTACATTATAAATGTGCTTTAATTTATCTAAATTTTTCTCAATTTTCTAATAATCTAATATATTTTATCTAATTTCATTTATCTTATTATATAATTAGTAAAATGGATAACTACATTATACATGTGATACGCTATTAACATATCTTCATAATTAGTCTCGCCTAATCTATCTCTCTTGACAATTTCTTTCTCCATCCCAGCAGTTGAAGGCCCTATATAATCTTTGCAGTGCCCAATGTTTTATATGTTTTTGGTGTGAAATTAAAGCATGAAGGGGCAGGATAGTAAGATTGAACATGACAGGTGTTCAATGCTATCAAAATGGATTTTAACTTTATATAATAGTAGATTCAAAATTTCTCTCCTATAATTTCATTCTAATAACTCTCTTTTTCTCCTATCAAACAGTCTCTAATTACTCTATTTCCCATAGAATACAAAAAGTTATTTTACATTCAAAATTTTAATAAAGATAATAAATATATTAGGTTATGAATCATAAACTTAATTGTGTATATTTATGATAATTAATTATTTTGTAACGTAAAATTTTATGAGATTAATTATAGGATTTATTATGGTTAAATGTGCATTATAACCTTTTCTACTATATAAAGAGTCTTAATGATGGGAAAAATTATTGAATAATTGTCTTACTCTCGATTTTTTTATTTTATTTTATTTGTATTTATCATGAATTTTATGCATATTTTACATGTTTTTTGGGCAAAGTGATTGGACCGGTTACTATTGTATAGTGGTCCTTTAGATGTGCATATAATGGAGATAAAAAACACTCAAATTTGCATTTTTTTTTCTTTATTTTCTTGCAATTTTCAGTACTTATATCTTATTGGTCTTATGGTAGTATAGGGAGATATCTTGATCCAAATGAATTTTTTCATATTCGAGTTTTGAACATTTTTATATGTATGAGGTACTATTCACTTATGTTTGCACGTGAATTTATAATGTATGATGGTTGCACTACGTTCACATAATTGTCAGTTGTATATTCTTACATTTTGCATCTCAAAAGAATTCTTTTTTACAACTTTATTATTATTAGCTTGGGCAAGAGATTAATGTACAAAGAAAAATGAATGAAAGTACAATGTACTTCTTTGTTCCATTTGAATGAACTACAAAAAATGTGTGTATATGAGTATTGGTAATTTGATTACTCCTTTTATTTTTTCACAAAACATATATAGCAAGGAAAGCAAAGTTATACTTACTATTTGCATCAAGCCATCATAAATATATTCTATTTCAAACTAGGTTCTTATATCCATACAATAGATATATAAAATTATACATATGTTACTTTCTAGAATATATATTGCATTTGTATATGATCTAAATTGTGAGTATTTTTTATTTTTTTCCGTACAAGTTATGAATAAGAATCGTGTGGCTTAAAGGGAAGGAGATATGGGTTGGGGAACTCAAACATTGTACTTTTGAAACATAAAATTCTAAGATATTTTTTAGGGTGAGACTATTTACACCCCCCATTTCTCTCACTAACACCCCCTATTTAATTTTGACTAGATCTACTTTTAAACACCCCCTTATATCTCACAAACACCCCCCTCAATTAACATATTTACTCTAAGGTAAAAAAATTAATCTATCAATTTAACCATGGGTAATAAATTAATCACACACTTTAAAACACTCCCCTTATATCTCACTATCTCCCCACTTTGGCCGAATTTATTTCATTTAATCTCCCCACATCAGGAGAGTAAATAGCATATGTTCTCTCCATATGAGGAAAGTTTAACTTTAAAATTTTTCAGTGGGTTTAAAAGCCAGTCTCCCCACTTCAGCCGAATTTATTCCATTTACTCTCCCCACATCAGGAGAGTAAATATCATATGTTCTCCCCACATCAAGAGAGTTTAAGATTAATTTATTACCCATGAATAAATTGATAGATTAATTTTTTTAGTTAAGGTTAATTATATTTTTAAAGTGTGTGATTAATTTTAGTTAAGGTTAATTATATTTTTAATTACATACTTTATATAAATTACTTAAAGTAAATAGGTGAGGTAAATAGGGGGGTGTTAGTGATCAAAAAATTAGATTTAGGGAGTGTTTGTGAGATGGGGGGTGTTAGTGAGAGAAATGGGGGGGGGGGTGTAAATAGTCTCACCCATTTTTTAAGGTGTGAATCACATTTCTTTGTTGAGACATGATTGTGTATTAGAAAAAAAATAAAAATTCTCTTAAAATAAGAATCGACCATAAACCTATCACTTTCTATTATTTTCAAAATTCGCCCTTTAGATTTTTTTTCATTTAGTTATTTACCATAGTTGTAAACATATATATATACATAAATCGATTTCGCATCGTGCAAACTACAAACTAATTATTGTTCTAAAATACTCCCATAATAATAATATACATGTCTGATAGGTGTAGACAACGATATATTTATTAGTGGGTATCCTAATTTAGTAAAAGATAAGTAAAATAATGATGGGTTCCATTCAAACATTAAGAATAACATAAAAAAAAAAAAATTGGAAAAAAAATTGGAAAATGATAACATGTGCTATAAGAAAAGTAAATAATAATACTTTACATGAAAATCTGTACATAATTTAATTTATATTATAATTTAATTTTCTTTGTTTATAAGTGTGTAATAAAATGCTACGTTACACACTTATAAACAATGAAAATTAAATTATAATATACAAAGCCACAAGCTTACACCCCGCGGTCATTGGGCTTAAAGCATCGGTTACCGAAGGACCCTAAGCTCTAAACTGATCATGTCTCCTCCAAGTGAGCGAACTGCTCAGGGATGTGGTCTTAACTTGTAACTCATTTCGAGTTAAACCCATGCAAGACATTTTCCTAGGGACTACACTCCAAATAGTTAACAAAAAGAACACACGTACAAGCAAGTTCATTCGAGGATGGAACTTCCTTAGGATCTTTCACCTAAGTGTAGGGAAAATACTTCCCGAGACACACAATCCCATTGATAGAGCCACACGAACTAATCCGCAAGCCATGGTAGCTATTAAACGCAGGACCACGAATACTCATCAGCGGGAAGGCAATATACATCAATATGATAACATAAATAGGCGGCTACAACCATATAGTATAGGGCTACAACCCTGAATCAGTTCGGGCTCCCACCCACAACTAGTACCGGTACTCAATCATAGCCACTACAATCACACTAAATGGGCTATAACCCAATAATATGGTATGGCTACAACCTGTGAACACCTCAATCCACGACTCTCGTATGAATCTGATTTTTCATACAAAACAAGCATTCTACATCAAATCTTGAGTCATCATGCATATAGAAGTCCATTAGGAAGAACACGACTTCGGTTTAAAGATTCAATATCCCCAGATTCGCCGGAAATCTACCACCACTGATGTTGTCACTTCACAAAGTGCGGGGCAGCACCTTGTTAGAAAGCAAGAGTTATAATTATTCTCAGAACTAAATTTCATAGTAAAATTGAGTTTTTGGGGCATTTCGGGACGATTTTCAATTGCTTAAGAACCAAGAGTTACAATTATTCTCAGAACTAATTTCTATAATAAAATTGAGTTTTTTGGTCATTTCGAGACGATTTTCAAGTGCAAGCCACACCCTTCCAACCGCGCAGCTAGCCCCCAACCACGCGGCTGGCTGGTAGCCACAGGTCCCAGCCACCTAGTCGCGCGGCTACCCATGCCATTTTTCAACATTTTTTTTCTTTATAAATAGGACCTTTGGTGTCTCATTTGGGGATCATCAACACACAAGTGAGTTTTAGAAAAAGGAAACTCTATCCAAATCAGTAGAGAGTCTTTTAGAGAGAGAAATTATCAAAGAAAACATATATGAGGCATTTGAATTTGCTTACGAACTATCCTTAGCCCTTATGTAGAGTGCTACACCCGCTTCTAGTGATTCATTTGTAGAGTGTATTCTTGATGAGAATTGAGTCAAGGCTTAATGATGAATAAGAGCTTTATCCCATGATTGGCATTAAAATTGACAAGTTAATATAATTGTCTAAGTATGAACACTTAAATTCACTTATGTATGCATCTTTTCAATTATAATCAAGACTTGTACTTTTCTTGAATATCTTTTGCTAATACATTGCATAAGTCTTATTGAGTTCTTGTTGAGTTATTTTTGAAAGGACGAACTTTTTAGATACTCTGGCTGGATTTGTCTTGCAATCATTAATTTTGTGGGCAGATTCACTGCAAGCCCTCACGAGACAAAACCCGTCATACTAGGGGTGACCTAGAGGTTTAAAGGATTATTGCATATGCTTAATGCAAATGTTTAAGATAAGGAATGTATTTTTGGTCTTTCTTTTATGTGTTTTTCTTAGTTTTCTTATAATAAAGATCACTTCATTGCTAAAGACTAGCAATATGCTAGTTGGGGGATGTGGTTAAGCTGAAATATTGCATTTTTATACATATGTAGATGGCTTAATATACATGAATTTGATTTTAATTATCCTAAATTGTTAAGAATTGAGCTTTAATGATGAAATAGGATAATATATTTGTTTCTAGTGCATTATAACCTTTTTACAAGTTAAAAATGAACAAGAACGAATCCAGAAACAAATTTTCCCAAAATTGGTCATTGTTGGTCAAATTCGGAGCTAAATTAAGTTTAAGAGGTATGTGACGCCTCGAATCCCGTTTTGAGATTTTCACCTCCGAGACCCAGTTAATCACGGATGCCGTGCTCGACGGCGGGTTTAAGATATAAAATCATAACTTTTTTAAAAAAATTTACTTTAATAAAACATGATCTTTAGAAATTCCGATTTAGAAAACTTCGGCATGTGGAGTTCATTCCATCAATAAACCGTACTGTAAAATTTAAAACCACGTTCCATACAAGTGGAATCATATTAAACCACATTTAAATCAACTCCACATATGAAAATCATTTACATAAGCCTTATTACATGTCCTTGATACATTAATACCAAAATCTAATTCTTATAAAAGTGTTTATATACATTACAACAAGATCAAAATCAATTATACAATATAATCCTTCTCGAGGAGGACTAAAAGGTTTAGGGACATCAGAGGCCTCTAAATTCGTGAACCACGCGCCACCCGAAATGCTAAACCTGCAAAACTGTTTAGAAAATGGGATGAACCAAATTCGGGCCCAGTGGGAACTATAGAAGTGTGGTATGAAAGCACATGTAGCTTTTACATAAAGTAATTACTTTACTTTGGTATAATAGTGAAAGATAATGAAATGCAATGCAACCTACACCCACTTGAATACCGAGCCTCTCGAGGAATTCTAGTCCTATGGTCAGAAGCTAACTATCAGGGTTATTCTCACGGTCCCACAAATTTCCATATACGTCATTTCGATAATCACACGTTCTCCTAAGGGTGGGTTCTAGGATTACTTTGACGAATTATTAGCCTCCGATGGTTCGCTATGCTAAGGCGGATTCTTACTAATGTGTATATTAACCCTGTAACGCAATCATCTCATACTTATCTCGGAAGTCAGTAACTATCGGTTAAGTATTCATTATTTCCTCTTTGTTATTAATTTATTATGACATTCTTACTGAATCGACTAATAAGCATTGCTACTTGATCCCTCATCCCAATCATCATGGTACGATGTCTCCCATCTAACCATTTCATTAGCTATGGTTGCCACTTCAATTATTAGTATGTTATGTTTATGAGGAAAGATCAACGGTTCTCTATGTGTATTATGTACCATGCAATGGAATATGCGTTCAATCTTATATTATCCGCGGTATATCCAAGACAAAGCATATATAAGATGGTTATAAGATATAACATAATAACATTCATCAAGACTACCAAGATAATACAAATAATCTTCTACTCCGGTCTGCATTTCATGGCCTTTCACCCACGCGACATAGGGCCTCCCGTTAGTTTTCCTCTGCATTTCATGGCCTTTCACCCACGCGGCAACAGGGCCTCCCGTTAGTTTTCGTATTCTCAACATCCAATCATCATACCAGTAGTCGTCCAAGCGTCACCAGGTCTACATTTCATGGCCTTTCACCCACGCGGCAGCAGGGCCTCTCGATAGTTTTCGTGCACTGTTTCGGGTCTTGCACCCAGGAGATTGTGTCCCAACTTCCAGCCTTAATCGTTAGAGACTAAACCCGGGACCATCATGGACTATGTAATCCCACAATCATATATCATATTAACAACAATCATATAATGTATACATTTCTCAATAACCGCACAATCCATCCCACAACTAAGTCATAATAAGATAGTAAGGCATATAACGTTAATAAGGCAATTCTCATCATACACGTTATCATCATTCATATATAGTTGTGTAAATAACAAGCCCATATATGAGGGAACCAATGTGTACATCATTCATACATGTACATACATACATGCGTAACAAACCCACACAATCTATTGCATTTGGAATCTAACATATCTCATTTCATTTGCCAACAATGTAATTCACCTCATAGTTCATTCACCGTTCATATATCATCAACAAAGTATCATTAGTCTATCAGTATCAGATTGCCAACCGGTTTGTATCATTATAATCATCGATACCGGGCCATTCACCCTAGGCCTTACCGCTTTGTATTATTCTTATGTACATAGTCAATCAGTTCATGATCAATATCTTATGTCATATATAATTTCATGTATGTAGAACCCGAGTCCTAATATTCTTATGTCATTTTATCAAGCCGGGTGTTTGTTATTGAATTTCTCGCCTAATCGGTGCACTAACAGCACTACGGTATTTTATGATTGTGGCCAGGACAATCTATGCCCTACCAAATCATGTTCATCATATTCCTAACATGTACCAAGATTATATCCCCATTAATTGTCTTATTAGTGTTCTACATAAGGCAATTAACCCAAAGGTTATTGCGTATAGCTCCGCCCTAATGGGTTTTTGATACGAATCTCATAGATAGCTTTTTACCCTTACTTATAATGTTATATTTATACGTATCCATCATCTATAACTCACAATTAAAGATTCTTTAGGCAAAAACCCCAAATACCCAATATCAAGTTCATACGCGTAACTACATGATGGGTGCATGATAAATTTTTGTGTATATGAGCTAAAACGTTGATTTAGATGCTTAATCATGTAATATAAATGATAATCTACCAATATCAACCCCCAATCGCAACTCAATCTAGCCTAACACATTTAATGAGCACACAACCTAGGGTTTGTAAGAAATTTCCCCAATTTGTTTTCAAACTTCTAATTCAACAAGCAATTATTTGAAAAATAGTTTAATTAGTAGTCTTACCACCTTAGAGAAGTCGGACTGTGTAGTTGATGAAGCATGGAAGTCCAATAGCAAAATCCTAGCTCCGTGCTTAAGCTCCAATAGAAGGAACCAAGGTTGGGGATGATGAATAGTGTTTTGGGTGAGGATTGGTGTGATTGAAGGTTAAATCTTTGGTATGTGATGAAAGATGAGTAGGAATCTCCCAAAGAACTCTCTCCAACGAGCTCTCACCTCTCTCTAACTCTATCTAAAGTTGTGGCTCGAAAATGAGGGAGGATGAAGCTTAAAATGGTGTATAAATGGTCAAAACCGACTTTCTGGTGCACCATGATTGATCATGGTCTTCCCCATGATCGGTCATGGAGTCCACTACCAGCACAAGCATTTTGGATCTGGAGCACTGTTCGTAATTCTGCCATAACTTCTTGCTTGGAACTCCGATTGATGTGATCCTTATGTCCACGGAAAGATAATTCAAAGATATACAACTTTCTAAGAGGAAGTTTCCTTAAATTATGGATGTATAATTCCCAAAAAATCACCGAAGACAGCGCTTTGCCGAAGCGCTACCGAATGAACAGATTTTACGAATCGACTTCGGACACTGTTTTGACCAATTAAGAGTGTGAATTGGACTTCGGTTAAAACAAGAAAGTTGTATACTGGTATGAAACCTAGACACGAGCGCAAACGAAGACTAAATTGGATAAGAGATGAAGAAGTTACAAGGCTTCAAAGTTAGCCAAAAATAAAGAAATCGCGTAAAGCAAAAACACGCAATCGACACCTCGATTTCAATCCGGACCACCTGAATTACGAAGCGATTGATTCCACAAACTTAATATGTATAACATGACATGTTAGAAGCATCATTTCATGTTTGGAGGGCTCGGAACCCATTACTCGCGCTCCAACGGAGATTAAGCCTCAATGGAGCTTGAGAGAAGTTCAACGCGGAAAAATAGAACATGGGGTATTACAAGGTAAACCAAAAGCAAGTCCCAGTCTCAAGCATGAATGGAGTGGATGGAAGAGACTAAGAGAAGCTAATAAATCAACCCTAAGTAAAGAAAAGTCATTTGAATCAAATCGAGAAATTTTCGGATGAAAAAGAGATTTACCACGCGCAATGCTGATGTTCTAGCCAATTTTGGTATTTATCCATGTAGAATTTAAAGAAAACTCCAAAAATAAAAGTTGTAGAGATCTGAGTTATCTATGTGAAAGTGAAAACCTTGTATCAATCGGAGTTCAAAGCACAAAGTTATGGCAAAAATACAATCAGTACGCCAATGGATCAGGTTTGAGCGCGAAAGAATAGATAAATTCATGGTGTAGATGTTTACTGAATGGGGTCTTTATCCTAGACGAGAAGTGATCAACTATCTACTCAAACTTAGTCTAGTGTTCAACTCCCGCGCCCAACAAGTTTTTAATTATTTAATTATTTTTTTTTTAAGCTGACTCGAGAATTTGAGCTAGAAGAGTTAGTCTCTTGAGCCAACGACTTGATAGACGATAAAAGCTATTTTTAGCTTTTAAATTATTGTTATTTTTTTTATTTTAAAAGCTATTTTTAGCTTTTAGATTATTGTTATTTATTGTTATTGTTATTTTATTTTTTTATTAGTTAGTTTAATTTTGAATTTTGAAAAAAGGTTGATGTATTTTAGGTTTAAGGTTTTGAGAGTACAGTCGATACTTTAGAGTTGACATCTTCTTCAATAATTTCAGAATCCCCATACCATCAGAGAGAGTCTAAGGTAGAGTCGGAGATAGTTTTCCATTTATATTTTATTTTTCTCTTTTGGCTTGTATTGAAAAAGAAACGGAGTTAAATAGTAATGGCATCACAGTTTCGATATTCTTCATAACCGTAAGTTTCTTTTAATCCTTTTCTTAATTTCTTTCAATTAATGATCATTAATGCTTAGATTGTTATTTAATTATGTGTTTGAATATAATTGTTGATTAAAATTCATGTTTAATTTATAATTATTATTGGAATTTTTGGTAGAATCCCGCGTAGAACCGTAGAAATTTGTGTTTTCGTATTTTGATCATAATATCTTCGTTTCTTGGCGTTTTTGATGATCCACCTATCAAAACAACCATACTTTAATTCTCTATAAAACCCTATTGATTTGGAGACTCAAATCCCAAGCTTTTCAAAAGTCAGTAGGCCATTTGTGTTGCTAGCAGATTGTTTATTTTTTAAAAGTATTCAGCCCATAATTTCTATTTTGCACATGTTCTTAATATCTGATTGCTTTGAAATTTTGAGTACATTTATATGCTTATATTCTTAATTAAATTTTCATTCTTGACTATAAATACGCTGTTTTGTTAATTAACTAGGGTATGCCCGTGCCAACCAGCACAGAGCACCACTTTTATTTTTATTTTATTAAAGATATTTAAGTTTTATTTGTTCCGAATTTACAACTAACGTCGTTCAATTTAGGATGCATTCAAAAAACAAACACGTAAAAGAATAGAATTCATAGATTTTTCTATTAGGAAGTGATTGTGAAAAAAAAAGTACATGAAAAAGTACATGAAAAAGTACATGCATGATTCAATTTAATATCTAGCTTGATACGAAAAATTACTAAAGATATATACACTTGGTTGTAATAAAGTTGGCAAGAGAGTTGGGTTCTCGACCAGCCAACTAGAACCTGAGCATCGAGAACCCTAATTTTGTTTCTTGTTCTTCCAAAGTTGATGCCGACAGGTGCATTCATATATTTTTTGTAATTACTAAAGATTAAGAATGTCACTGAAATAATAATTCAACGATATTCATTTTCAATTTTCAATTACAGTTTCTTGTTCGTAAAAAAAACAACATTATAGTTTTTCTTAAAGAAAAATATAATTGCAATGACATGCTAAGAATATCCAAAAGATGAACATTGTTTTCTCTCTTACCCCTCCTTCAATCCCCCTCCCCCTCCCTTTCTTCCACTTTGCTTAGTTTTTCTTCCATTTGCTATGTTTATTCAAAAATAATAATGCATCGCCTCATCCCCTTTTTTGAATCACCTAGATTTATCAATTCCATGTATTAAAAAAAATGTATACTCAAATTAAGAGTTGTACTGTAACTTTCGTACTACATGAAATAACAATGTTTTCAACTTAATCACTAGTCAAATTAACTAAAAAAAATTAAAAAGGTCACTGGTCATCAATTCAACTGATTTGAAATTGTAAACTTTGGGACTTTATTATGAAATGGTTTTCAATTTGAGGAGTTTTAAAATGAAAATGAACTTCTTAATTTAAGCCGAAAAAAGTGTAAATTTTGAAAATAATTGTTGAAAATCTTTAACCAAGTCGTATTTTGAGAGTACCATGTATGCCAATTGAAACAACCTATTCATTAACAACTGTAACTTATAGTGGATCTTATTTTATAAATCTCAGTGAGTAAGTTTCAAATATAATTTTTTTTATTATGACCTGATATTTGGATTATATGTTATCATATTTTGAAGTTTTATAAACAATTTGAAGAGATAAAAAGTTTGATGCGGTTGGGTGTATAATTTGATTTTGTGAGATGATGTGTATCATTATATGTATGAATCTCTATCCAATGGTGGAGATTGTATAAAAATATAAGAATGTATGGTAGGGGAAGGTTATTGGAGACAAACCATGTCGTGTGGTTAAACCATAGCACAACTTTATAAGCGTTCTTCTAGATCATTGATTAGTAGATCTATTGAGTGTACTTTAATATAAATAAAAAATAAACCCTTCCTTAATGTCATAAAAAAAATTAAATAAATAAATCTGTGTAGCTTCTCTTTGAATAGTTGATTAAAGCACAATATTAAAAAATGTCTAATGAACTCATTAGAAGTAATTCTAATTAGAAAAAAACTTTATTTTTTTTATACATAATTTTATAGTCACAATGGATCTTGTTATATAGATCTCAATGAATAGTTTTAAAATATATATTTTTTATTAAAATTTAAAATTTGGCTTAAAAGTTATTACGTTTTCAAAGTTTTATAAAAATGTGAGGAGATAGAAAGTTAATGTGGTTGAGTATGTGTGATTGTGTGTGGTAATATATATCATTCTTAGTGTGCATCTCTATTGAATGGTGGAGGGAATAGTGGAGACTGTGTAGAACTAAAAGAATCTAATTGTATGGGTTGATTCTTAAGATAAACCACATCGTGTAGTTAAAACAAAATATGACTTTATAAAATTTCATCTAGACCCTTAATTGGGTTGATTCGTTAAAATGTACTTTAGGCAAAAAAAAACCTTTCCTTATTATATAGATTTATTGAACATGAATTTATTAAATATGTTTGTCTAGTTCGTTAATTAAGGATCTGTAAGGACCGGGTATGCCGACGCGATGATTTTTCGGACCTAAATTAAATTCTAATTAATTTTTCATTAGTTAATAGGTCATTAGAAATATGATTTTTATTAAATTATTATCCTAGTATGCTAATCATATATTTTTATAATAAATTTAATAAAATATTTCGAATAAAAGAACCAAACTAGTTTGAATCGTTGTTTTTACGTTAAACCCTAACCGTCAAGTTAGAGAGTATAGATAATTGGTTTTGTATCTTTATAATTTCAAACTAGAGGGCGATGCTTTTGGTATTTAATTTAAACCTTACTTTTTGGGACTGAAATCACTAATTTTGTGTTTCTACCACCCGTTTTAGTTCAAATTTGATTTCAATCATGTTTTAACCTATTTGAATTAAATTGTGGTAGCTACTTAATTTTTCTAAAGTCACTTTTAATAAAAGGTTTTGTAGTGTCAAGCACTATTTCACTTTAATAAACAAATGTTTTCGGTAAAATTATGTAATGCAAATTGATTTCATAATTAGTATTGGTACGTATAGTTCATGTCATGCATAAATTATTGCGAAAAATACGAGTTTATTAGATCAATTAACTTGTGGAAAGTAGGCTGATTTTTAAAGGAAAATTAATTAGAAAATGAGTTTTGGTCCACTAAATTGCCTATTGCGTTGTCCGGAACTTATGCATACTCCTAACTCTTTTTATTCTTAAATTTAGTAAAAGTTTTTCACGCATTTAATTAATTTAGTACGATATTTTTATTATTCATTTTATTTTTCCTTTTTGCATGTTCATTTTATGTTTGTTTAGTTAGCGATTTATATTCCTTTCTCTTCATAGTTCATCTTTTCTATTTTTTTCCCATCTTCTTCTTGAAAGAGACTTTTATAACTCAAAGAACTACCCTCCTCCCTATGGATCGACCTCGGACTTACGAAGTATTTATTACTTGACCTACCACCTACACTTGGGTGTAATAACTTGCGTTGTTTTAGCTGAGTCAAGAAAGCTCTAAAGAGAGAAAGTTAGAGAGAGAAGGAAGCAAGCAAGCAATCTCCATTCTTCTTCAAGCACATCAGGTACGTTTTTCTATAACTCTTCTGATTTCAATTATCAATTTAAATATAAGTTTTAATCTTGAAAATTAGATAACTTGCAAAGAAGATCATTGTTTTCAAAACAAGTCCTTTCTAACTTTTACAAGAAAACTAAAACCCGTTTTGACACGTTTTCAAAACAAAACCAAACATAAAAATAGTTTTCAAACAAATGGAACTACGAGACTCTGATTTTATTCTACGAATGAATATATAAGCGCTCATAAAGCTCGGGTCTAATTTCATAAATACTATTTTAAACTTAATTTATCCGGAAAGGACTACTTTGAAAACAATTCAAACTAGTTGCAAGATATATAAAATAGGAATTAAATACATGATCCATTAAAAGACCGAAATGGCGAATTGGATACCTAACACCTTCCCAATTCGTAACTTAGTTCCGAAACCCTAGCAAATTAATTATCAAATAATTTATAGTTTTAAATGTATGAAAGATAGTTCATTATTGAATTGTCTTTTATACAATCTTTGGTTTGTTTTCTTGAAAAGCAAACTATCACGCATATAGAAATCAACATAAGGAGGTAAACATGCCAATCACATGGCATGAACAATGTATGTAACACCCTGTTTTTTTAATTAATTATTATCGAGTTAAACTCCATAATTAGTTTCACATTTTCCATCGGGTTATTTAAATCCATTCTATCATTTTGGTGAAATTTCATCGCAATTGGTTTTAAATTGGGCATGTTCGGATTTTTCGGATAAGTACACTACCAGATCAGGTTTGGAGCCGAACTGGTATGGCCATTTTAGCAGACTGGTCCGCTAGTCTTAAATGCAATAATACTTTGGCGCCATACCGGTATCCATTTTTCGTATATCGGTCCGCCAATTAAAAACTGAACCCTTGTTTTTAACGAAATTGACCTGTGTTGACCCTTTTACTTCCCTTTCCTCAGCCTTATTCTGCCATTTTTACACTCAGAGATCTAGTGAGAGTTAGAGAGAGGTTAGATGAGGGATTTTGATGCAAGGTGGCTCAAATCTTAGAGTTTTGAACTGAAATTGAAAATTTCTCAATCTTTTCGCATGCCGAACTCATTTTAGAAGTGCATTCCTCTGTTGGGATGTTATAGGTGGTTGTTTTAGAGCTCCTTATTCCTGTCCAGAGCTCATAGAGGTGGGAACTTCCTATTTTTCTCTCATTATTTGAAAATATGGAATTTTATACTAATGGGATAGCCATTTCGGTACTAAAAACACTATTTTTCTATGCAAGTGTTAGGATGAATCAATATTTTTATGATATGAGCTTACATATGTACATTTAGAATGGCATTAGTGATGTTTATTAAGGCTGATTATTATACATGTTAATGTTATCGGTTCATTTCGTGTTTTTGGTACCCAAATGGCTAGAAAACTAAACCATGTATGTCTACTATTCTTAAAACTACAGACTTTCTTAAATTTCAAAACTAAATATGATCATAATTGTATTCTAAAGGCCTGTTTGTAGACATATATGTGTGGTTTTATGTCACTCTAATGAATCCAACATTTTAGCCCATTTCACGCATATGGAATTATCGGGAATGGAATATTCCTTCATAAAAAAATTAGTGTTGTTTTTGGTAATTAAGGTACTATGATAGTTGTTGGTAATATGTAGAATTTATCCCCATTAGTTATAAAATGTTTTTATAACAACTGTGATAAAACAATTGCACTGTGAGATAATGAGGTTACTGGAAACGGATAAGCACCGGTATAGAAATGCTTGTATTAAGTTATTGCACAGACCCATGGGAAGATGGGGTGCCATAAATCTAGTTACCAGTGCACTGACCCATGGTAAGATAAGGCACGTTTGTGAGTAATATGTTCCATCTAGTACCGGTATTAGGTCGAGGAGGAGGCGGAGGTGGATGGATGTTTATCTTATTTTTGAGTGAGTATGTATTGATAACAACTAAATTATATTAATCCAGAATAAATGGTTTTCCGATTAATTGGTGAGAAAAATTGAGTAATCCTTATTAACGACTAAATTTGTAATCCCATAAATTGTGGCACATTTATGTATTGCATTTCCCTTTCCCTATAGTTCCCACTGGGCCAGTTTTGGCTCATTCCCTCATTTATTTTTCAAGTACACATTGTGTTATAGGTAGAGGTCGTGGATCAGGTCCGAGTTCATCTTAGAGTCTCCTTTGATGTCCTTATGGAATTTAGTAGTATTCTATATCTATGTTATGTTTGATAAGCATGATGATTTCCCCTAATGATACGAATACTTCATGCTAAATATTTATCAAATTTCTCTGCTTCGCTGTAACATTTTTGGAATATTTATTTATTTACGTAAAGTTAATTAGATACAGCATCGGTTAACACCTGCTTAATTAGGTAGGTTGTTACAATATAGTTCTTTTCTTTAGCCTTATCGTTATATCAATAATCAAGTCTTATGGCCAATAAACTTCTTATCGCTTCCTCCCATTCAAGAACGTATATAAGCTTAACTAAGGCCATTTAAGTTTAATTATTCATAGTATTGATGCCACCATATCCCATGTGCATTACAAAGCCCATTGGTGTAATTTGTATGTTTCAACTCTAAGTTATTTATTACCGCACTTCTTAACGTATCCGGACCATCCAATGGTAACGTATTCTCACTTCTAATTATGTTTCAGAAGCCTAGCATGTCTCTCATGTGGTTCTGAGTTCCATATGTAAATAACATGACATTTCCTCAATTATGTATGTAATTCGACGGATAAAAACCCGACCCTTTGAGCCCCGTCACCATACCTTATGTTTTTTAATTTATATCTAAGGCTCTATGAGTGTTTTACATTCTACAATAGCATACTAGCAAGCCATATACTAATCTCAAGGTTTTCTGTGATGTCCCGAATCTCGTTCTGAGATTTTCACCACCAAGACCCGGTTAATCACCGATGTTGTGTGTGAGGGCAGGTTTAAAATATAAAAAAATCATAACTTTTAAAAACTTTTCTTAAATAAAATGTGATCCTGTTTAAAAGCTCATTTTACAAAATTTCGACATGTAGAGTTTATTTAAATAACAAACCAGCTTGTAGGGAACAAGGCCAAATACTTACAAGCCAACATAGTCAAACCACACTTCAAATCCAACTCCACATATTTGAAAACCATTTACACAAAGTTTCCAAAAATACATGTTTACAATAAATACAATTGATGTGTCAAATCCAGAGTTTATACATAGTACGGCAAAGTCAAAACCAAAAGGTTAATAAAACATAGTCCTATTCTTATAGGACTAGACACGGTCATGTGGACATCAGAGGCTTCTATACACGCACGTCATGCGCCACCCGAAATGCTATGCTTGCAAAACTGTTAGAAAATGAGATGAACCAAATCCGGGCTCAGTGGGAACTATATAGGTTTTGCATAGAAAATATTTTATTTTAATGTAATAGTTTGAAAACATGCAATGCAATGCAAACCCGAGTGTATGCAAACCCCACTAGGATTCATATCCTAGCAGTCGGAAGCCATCTACCCGACTAACTGATCTCTCCTCTAACTGCTCCATAAGATTAACCTCTAGGGAATTCCATAACCCGAGGAGTTCGATTGTCTACAGTCACCTCATAACAAATTATAACTTTCTATGGTTCGATATGTTACAGATTATCCACTTACAAGTGCAACTCCACACTCTTCTATGCTATCCAGTCCTTATTCCGTAAGTCGTAACTATTGGCCAAGTATTTATTATTTTCTCTTTAATTATAATTCATTATTGAGCCTATACTTGGCCAGCTAATAGGCTTCACCTTAAGATCTTTCGTCTAAATCTTTATGTTACAACGTACTCTCATTAGGCTATCGCTCGTGTAATCCGTACGCGTCTGCATACATGCATTATGCAGACGCGTCTGCATACCCATATGAAATCCGTACGCATATACATACCCATTACATGCATTATGATCTGGCTCACTATTCTGTAATCCGTACGCGTCTGCATACCCATACGCCATCTCTAAAGTTCAATAGTTATTACCTCTAAAGTTCACATTATGGAAGGCTCGACAATTCTCTATGTGTACCCTGTTCTATCTAGATGTCTCCGCATAAGTCCTTACATTATTTACATCATAGCCGAGGCAATGGTAAATAAAATATAAATTACTGAAGATAAAAATTTGTTTTTGTTCAGATTGAGTGGGGCCCCTCGGGTGATCTGGGCCTCCACTTCGGATATGGCCGTGCTCTGACCGCCTTGAGGACCAGGCGGCTTATCAGGGATGAGTATGGCCTCCACTTCTACTTGGGCGAGAGAGTTATTCGCCAGCATACAACGGCCCAGTGGCCTAGAGTTCCTTCATTCCGCCAGTTCTGATGAGGCGGACGGGCAAGATCGACCCGGTGATGGTGCAGGCGTTGGTTGACGGGCTCGATTTTTAGACGTTCACCGAGGAGGGAGATTATATTGTCTTTGCCGCCCGTTACTTGATGAGGGAGCCGAAGGGGACTCGGGGGCGGGTATTCTATGAGAGGTACCGGGCCTTGGGAGGTGATCCCAACTATATACGAGGACAGGCTCATTTGTCCCGGACAGTTCCTGGTCAGCTGCCGCCTGTCCCCGATCAGAGGGACAACATTTTGGACTCTGACGATGACGACCCTGAGGGAGAGAGGGATGTCCCTGCTGGTGCTGAGGGAGGCGATGATAGGCCCGAGGGAGGTGATGATAGACCCGAGGGCGGTGAGGGAGGTGGGACGTCGGCTATTTCAGAGCAGCCTCCTCAGACGACGCCTAGAGAGGAGGATCCTGCCGAGGGTTTTGATTTCCCTACTGGTCCATCGATATCTCCCGGGGTAGTTTTTGAGGCTGTTGAGGCTGTTGAGGGAGGTGCAACAGATTTTTCGGAGCGATCCTGGGAGCCTGTGGACTTCGGGGTCGACTATGAGCAGTTTGGGCGGACCCCTCCTGCTGCTGTGACCACTCCTTCTAGCGGGGTCCCGCCTCTGAGAGCGACGGCCGTTGTGGATCTTCCGGGCGTCCGTACTTACGCTACACTGACTCCGCTTCCATCGGCTGCTATGGGCCCTCCGGCCCGATCTCCAGGTTTCGGGGGTTCTTCTTCCCGGCCTCCCCTGTTCCCGATCCGTGAGGAGGGTGGGTCCACTTCTGCTGCTGTACCGGCGGGTTCGTCTGTTCATCTGATAGACCTGCCGCCACTTCCTCGGGATATCTCTTATATTGGCCCCAGTCTACGTCGATATACGGTGCCTAAGTATCCTCTTCCTGAGGATACATTCGATTACTTGGGTGGTCGTTCTGATGATGAGGTATATGTTTTATCTTCCCTTAATATCCCTTCATATCCATGTTCATTTATCTTTACTGTGCTGATTCGTTCTTTTCTCTTTTTGCAGCGGGTGAGCGTGTGTGTGGCGGATCTGAGGGCTTGGCACTCCCAGTATCTATATAGCTGGAACCTGCTTCAGTACATTGGTCGAGACCCTACGATTTATATGCGCGACTATTAGAGGGCGATCGATGTTTCCCTGCGGGCGGATGACCCTTTGTCTTCCTCTCGTGCTAGGACGGAGTCTCGGCGGAGTACTAGTCGGACCTCTAGGCGATCCCAGTCTTCGGTGATTCGCCCTACGGCATCGGTCCAGTCGACGGGGCCTTCTCAGGCAGCATTTCCTTCTCACCCGGATGTCCCAGCAGTAGATCCTACGCCGGAGGAGGGTTCTGGCGATAGTGGTAGCGTGTCGAAGCGTTCTATGATAGATTAGTTTTTTTTCCCTACATTTAGTTAGTTCAGACAGATATGCATTTATTTAGACAGAAATTTAGTTTTGAAAACTGTTCTTTTTCTTGGATTTATGAAAAATCTTTATTTGTGTCTGATGACGTACTTTTTTCCTTATCTGTGATGAAAAGATAATGATTACATGAATCGATAATTTAGGAGTCATACCTTTGTGATGTGGCAGTACTTAGGGTTCCTGCAAGAGAACAAGCGTGAGCACAAAATGCATCCAGAAGTGATTCTTTTGGCAAGAATGACTCTTATGTGTAAGAAAAGCAAAAATAGGGTGACACCAAAGGGGATTGTCGCGCGACAATCCCTCCTGGACATGGGTTTGTCGCGCGACAAACAAGCACAGGACCCTCTTTTTTGCTATAAATACACCCATCTTCCTTCCTTCATCCCCACACCTTTCCAAGATGTCTTCTTATCGCACAAATTTTGATTTTTCTTATGTTGAAACCCGAGATGCTCTGATATCTTCTGAGAATGGTTTGAACTTCGGTGCCTTTAGCCCTTTAGCGGGCTGGTGCCATCGTCCTGTAGATTTTTCCTTTCTGTTAGGTGCTTTGTATTTCTGGAGTCCTACGGATCATCTTTTCCGCTTTGGACTAGATGAGCTCTGTCCGACTTATGAGGAGTTTTCCTGGCTGTTGCGTTCTGACGTACGTCTCCCGATGGCAGTTCCTATAGAAGAAATCAGTCCTTGAGATATGTTGATTGCCTTGTTAGCCATTCCTCAAGCGGCCTGTGATGGTTTTATTATCGATGGGCTTCTTGACCTCCACAAAATGGTGAGGTTTTTTCATCGTTACGAAGAGAGAGCTTCTTATAGTGTGGGGCGTACTGCGGCGGCCTTGATTTGTCTTGTTTCTAATATGTTACTGGTGACGGGCTCTTCCCGTGTTGATTCGACTATTCTGAGTCTGATTTACCAGGCTAGAAATGGGGAGTCTATTGTGCCGATTGTTCTTGCAGACACTTTGAATGGCCTAGATGATCTTCAAAGGGGAGCCTCACTCTTTTTCAAGGGAAGCCCTCATTTTCTATACATGTGGTTGTTGGAGCGTTTTTGATTGGTGGGTTTCAATGGGGTGCGGCTTGACAACCCGACGCACTTTTTCCGTCGTCCCCTCTTTGGTGCTTTGACCATGTCTTCCTCTGATTGGACGGTGTGGTTTTCGGAGAACTTTCGGGCTATCCGGTGGAACATTCCTTGGTGAAAGCTGAGGGCGATGGTGCTTAGTACAGGGGGTCAGAACTATGTTCGGCTCCACGGGCTCTGGTTTACCTCCTTTTATCTCCCAGGACGTCTTCTTCGGCAGTTTAACGTTCCTCAGGAGGTTCCCCTCGGTCTTAACAACTTCTCTTATGATTCTAAATTTGTGACCCCGCATGTTTCTTTATCGGTAGAGAGGATGTGGCGTGCTCGACTGACTCGTCAGTTCAATTATGCCCATTTTGGTATTACCAGGCCCCTTCGAGCTGACATTATTCGCTCTTGCTGGCAATCTCTGGAAGGAGAACTGATTGATGACCCCTTTCAAATGGAGTGGTTCCGATTCATGGATACTGGGGCCACTGATGATAACATTGTCTTTGCGTATCAGATCCTGGACGAGGCTCGAATTGATTTGGCCACTGAGGACCCAGCGTGGCCAACCCCTAGGGATTAGTTTCTTCTGTATGTTGTATCTCCTTTGTAACTTTTGGTGTTCTGAACCACCTTAATAATATACGAAGGACTGTTTTATGGGAAATAACTTGCTTTACAAAGTTTAAACTGGGCCTGAAGTCACTTATCAGGTTGCCTACGTTTTCCCTTTTTGATTTTTCGAAAACACAAATTTGAGTTGGGGGCTTAGGTTTACGTAGTTCTTATCTATACATGTTTCATCTATTGGTAATACTTCTTTAGTCGATCCATGTTGACTGGTGAATGCAGCAACTGTCCGTCTAAGTCAGTGAGTATAGCGGCACCCCCTGTATTGATTTCTTTGACGATGTATGGTCCTGTCCACTTCTGTCCGAACTTCCCTCTTGGGTCCCTGTCTGGCTCTCGAATTTCTTTCAATACGATATCGTTCTCATTGATACACCGAGTCTTTACTTTCTGGTTAAATGCTCGAGCAATTCTCTTCTGATACCCTTGGTGGTGGTATGCGGCTTTTAATCTCTTTTCATCTAGTAGGGCCAGCTCGTTATACCGTGCCTGGACCCACTCCAGTTCATCGACTTGATTTTCTAGCATTACTCTGAGAGAGGGGACCTCTAACTCCACAGGGAGGACTGCTTCCATCCCGTATGTAAGAGAAAATAGGGTTGCCCCGGTGGAGACCCTCTCGGTGGTGCGGTATCCCCACAATGCGTATGTTAATTTCTCTGGCCAGTCCGGCAGGTGTTGGTTATCTTGCTTAGAATATTTTTCAGATTCTTGTTGGCGGCTTCAACTGCCCCATTGGTTTGTGGTCTATACGGCGAGGACCTGTGTTGGCTAATACCGTATTCCTCCATGACGGAATTAGCCTCTCCTTCGAAGTGAGTGCCGTTGTCCGAGATGATCTCGTGTGGGACCCCATACCGGCAGATGATGTTTCGTCGGATGAATCGGGCAACCTTTCTGGCGTCAAGGGTTTGGAAAGACTCTGCTTCTACCCATTTGGTGAACTAGTCGATGGCCACTAGTATGAATTCATGGCCGTTGCTGGCTTTGGGTGAAATCTTCCCAATAATGTCGATTCCCCAGGTTGCAAAAGGCCAGGGAGCAGTCATATTGTACAACTCTTTTGGAGGAAGTTTCTGAGATTTAGCATAAATTTGGCACTTGTGACAACGGCGTACGTGATTAACGCAGTCGTTCTGCAGGGTAGACCAGTAATAACCTTGTCTGATGATTTTACGGGCAAGTGTATGACCGCTCATATGAGGTCCACAATCACCCCCATGTATCTGATCCATCACTTTGCAGACTCTTCTTCAGTGATACATTGGAGATGGGCTCCGTCTTAATTTCTCTTCTATAGTCTCCCAGCGCAAAGTATGAATCTTGATGCTAATCTTTTGAGCGTAACCCGGGTTCTCTTGTCTGCTTGCTCGGGATACTGACAGTTTTTCAGCAGGTTCCAGATGTCGTAAAACCAGGCGGTTAAGTTCCCGTTTTCTTCATTCTTTACCTCAAGGGCCATACAGTGTGCTGGTCCTGATTTTCTTTGCACTGTAAGAGTTATTTCTTCCATCCTTCCGGGATATCGATCATAGAGGCCAGGGTTGCTAATGCATCAGCAAAACTGTTTTGTGACCTGGAGACATAGTAAAATTCTGAATGCTCAAACCTTCCTGCGACGTCCTCCAGTCGGGCGAGGTAAGGGACTAATTTCTCATCTCTGATCTTCCATTCCTTCAGAACTTGGTGGACCACTAATGCTGAATCTCCGTATACCTGTATTCTCTTTATACCCCTTTGGAGTGTGTTTTCTAACCCGATTATGCAGGCTTCATATTCGGCCATGTTGTTGGTGCAGAAAAAATCCAGACGATATGATAATGGGGAGTGAGTTTGGTCTGGAGAGACTAACAGGATGCCTATCCCTATCCCGTTCCCGTTTCGGTTGGCGGCTCCGTCGAAGTACAGTTTCCAGTCTTCATTGATCTCGACATTCATGATAGTTTAGTCCGAAAATTCATCTTCTTCTAGCATGTCTCCCAATATCGGATTGTGGGCCAGGTAATCAGCTATGATCTTTCCTTTGACTGCCTTCTGGGTCATGTAGGTGATGTCGAATTTGGAGGGTAGGAATAACCATTTTGCCGTGCGGTTCGAGAGAGCTGGTTTCTCGAAGAGATATTTCAACGGATCAATTCGTGATGCTAGGATGACCGGGAAAACCAGCATGTAGTGCCGTAATTTCTGCGTTACCCAGACGAGAGCGTTGCATGATTTCTCCAATGGCGTGTAGTTTATCTCAAATGGGGACAGCTTCTTGCTGATGTAATAGATGGCCTGTTCTTTCCGTGTATCGGTCAGATGTTGGGCTAGCATGGCTCCTGCAGCCGAATGGATGACGGTCAGGTATAGAATTAGTGGCAATCCGGTCTGTGGTGGGGCTAGGGAGCAGTTGCTGGGTTTGGGTGAAATCTTCCTAATAATGTCGATTCCCCAGGTTGCAAAAGGCCAGGGAGCAGTCATATTGTACAACTCTTTTGGAGGAAGTTTCTGAGATTTAGCATAGATTTGGCACTTGTGACAAAGGCGTACGTGATTAACGCAGTCGTTCTGCAGGGTAGACCAGTAATAACCTTGTCTGATGATTTTACGGGCAAGTGTATGACCGCTCATATGAGGTCCACAATCACCCCCATGTATCTGATCCATCACTTTCCAGACTCTTCTTCAGTGATACATTGGAGATGGGCTCCGTCTTAATTTCTCTTATATAGTCTCCCGGCGCAAAGTATGAATCTTGATGCTAATCTTCTGAGCGTAACCCGGGTTCTCTTGTCTGCTTGCTCGGGATACTGACAGTTTTTCAGCAGGTTCCAGATGTCGTAAAAGCAGGCGGTTAAGTTCCCGTTTTCTTCATTCTCTACCTCAAGGGCCATTGTGCTGGTCCTGATTTTCTTTGCACTGTAAGAGTTATTTCTTTACACGGAGGGTAGGAATAACCATTTTGCCATGCGGTTCGAGAGAGCTGGTTTCTCGAAGAGATATTTCAACGGATCAATTCGTGATGCCAGGATGACCGGGAAAACCAGCATGTAGTGCCGTAATTTCTGCGTTACCCAGACGAGAGCAGTGCATGATTTCTCCAATGGCGTGTAGTTTATCTCAAATGGGGACAGCTTCTTGCTGATGTAATAGATGGCCTGTTCTTTCCGTGTATCGGTCAGATGTTGGGCTAGCATGGCTCCTGCAGCCGAATCGATGACGGTCAGGTATAGAATTAGTGGCAATCCGGTCTGTGGTGGGGCTAATATTGGGGGTTTGGAGAGGTAGTCTTTTATTCTATCAAAAGCTTCCTGGCACTAATCGTCCCATTCTCCTGGTGAAGACTTCCTCAGGAGTTTGAAGATGGGTTCACAAGTTTGAGTATGCTGAGAGATGAACCTGCTGATGTACTGCAAATTACCCAAAAATCCTCGGACTTCTTTCTCGGTACGAGGCTCGGGCATGTCTTGGATAGCTCGAACTTTGGCAGGGCCTACCTGATTCCCTTTATACTGACGACATATCTCAGGAGTTTTCCTTTGGTTACCCCGAACACACATTTCTGCGGATTGAGTCTCATCTGATATTGGCGGAGCCGGTCAAAGAAGGCTCGCAAGGCTGGTACATGGCCTTCCCTCTCTTTTGACTTGATTATCATGTCATCCACATACACCTCTACTTCTTTGTGAATCATGTTGTGGAAGATAGCTGTTGCTGCCCTCTGATATGTTGCTCCGGCATTCTTCAGCCTGAATGGCATAACGGTGTAGCAGTATGTTCCCCATGGTGTGATGAATACTGTTTTCTCTTGGTGATCCGGGTGCATCTTGATCTGGTTATACCCGGTGAAACCATCTACAAATGACTTCAGGGCATGGTTGGCGGTATTATCCACTATCATATCAATGTTGGGTAATGGAAATCGTCTTTCGGGCAAGCTTTATTGAGATCTCGATAATCTACGCACATGCGGACTTTCCCATTCGCTTTTGGGACGGGTACAATGTTGGCTAACCATGAAGGGTACTCGATTACCCGCAAGAACCCCACACTCAGTTGTTTCATCACTTCCTCTTTTACTTTCAGGGACCATTCTGGCGTAAGTTTTCTCAATTTCTGTTTGATGGGCCTAAATTCCGGCTTAGTGTGTATCTTGTGCACTATCTGGTTGTTCAAACCTGGCATATCTGCATAAGACCAGGCGAAGACATCCACTTACTCTTTCAGAGTTTGTGTGAATTTCTTTCTTTCTGTCTCACTTAGACTTGCCCCAATACGGACCTTTTTCCTTTCTTCTTCTGTCCCGAGGTTAATCACAAGAGTGTCTCCTTCTTTGCTTTGTATAAGCTGCTCCTCCCGTTCAGGGTGTTCGTTTAGTCTTTTCAACTCCATATAAGCAATTACAGAATTAAAATTAATAGGATAACGCAAAATATAGTTTTTTCCATTGAAAATAGTGCTTACAGGTACAAGTTTAAAAAGTAAATCTAGGAGTGACTCCTCCCTAGCCTTACCCTTACTCATATCTCTCACCCTTATAATTTTACTCTTTCCCCCCTTTTCCTGGTAATCCAGATCAGCGTGTATCAAGTGTACAGGGTCGTCTCTTGGCTCGTCATCCCCTAGGGTCATGATGTCGAAGAGATCTCCGATCATTTCTTCTTCCTCATCTTCCTTGTCTTAATTTTCTTCTTTCGTCCCGATCGTCAATTTGGTGGAGAAGCTGTGTATAGTGTTTTCCTTGATATAAAGGTCCTCTTCATAGAATATTTCTCATCCTAGAAGATTATCTCCATCACTGTTTCTCCAAGGCTCCTGAAAGCCGCAAAAGGGGAAGTCCTCTCCTTCTTTGATGAAAAACCCATTCAGAGAGCTAAAACTCAGATACTGATGCCCTCGACCCCTTTTTTTTTGGTTGTCTTCTTCAGTGTGTTGATACCCCAACCCTTCTTTTTCGTGCCTCGTCACTGGTTCTAAGGCTTGAAGTAGCCCTGGCTAGCCCATTCCTAGACTGGCTCTAGGTAAATATTTCATCATTCTCAGCATATTTGTGATCTTGGTGCTGAGGCCGGGGATATTGTCAGGGCGAAGTACTCGATTCTCTGGGTAGTGAGGGCTTGCACTTGAGGCTCGTAAGAAAAGCCTCCAAGTTGTATGCTCTGGCTCCCGATGCCCAAAATGGGTAATTCCAGATCTGCCAAGGTCCTCTCAGGATCTCCTTGGATGGTGATTATATTTCCTTCGAACGGTATCTTGATCTTCTGGTGTAAGGAGGAGGGGAGTGCTCCTATGTCGTGTAGCCATGCTCTTCCCAACAGAAGGTTAAAACTGGAGGGAATGTCTATGATTTGAAAGTTGGCCGAAAATTTTTCGGGACCGACCATGAGATCGAGCTTTAGAGAGCCCAGAATGGCCCTTCTGGTGTTGTCATAGGCTCTAACGGTCACAGCTGACGGAGAAAGTTCTGAGTCTAAGATACCCAGACATTTGGCGGTCTTCAAAGGGCAGACATTTATGGTTGACCCGTTGTCGATGAGGACCTGCGGCATGATTTTTCCTCTAGTTCGGACAGTGATTTGGAGGGCCAGGCTGTGTTTCCTCCCCAATGGAGATAAGTCTTCATCTGAAAATGACAAGCTTCTTTGGACTTTAAGCGACCCAATCATGTTTGGCAGTTGTTCTGGTGTGGAATCTGGTTTAATGACTGCCTCGTCTAGGAGTTTGATAAAAGCGGTCCTGTGAGGTTTGGAGGCGACCAAGAGGCCCCAAATGGTGATGTGTGCCTGAGTTTTCTTCAACTGTTCCAGTACTCGATCTTCTCCTATTTCCTTAGGAGGTGGTGATTTCTCGACGTCCGTTGGTGGTGGCTGATATACCCTTCCTGAGCGGGTAATTTGTTGTATCCAAAGGGATGCTGGGTCTGATCCCTCTGAGATTTCTGATGACTCTAGCTCTGCTGACTAACTGAAGGTCTCTGGGGAGGTTTCTATCATACAGATTATCTCATTGGGAAGGCCTCGGGGCTTCCATGGTTGTTTTTTCTTATCCTGGGTCCATCCTATCCCAAATTTTTCGGGATTGGTTTTGCTTGTGAGTGGTTGTGGGATCCCCTGATTTGCCTTTCCTAAACCTTGCCTGGGTAGGAAGTTCATTTTGGCCATCCATTGGTCAATTATCGGATTGAGGCCTGGGGCAACTTGAGCCTTTGCTGGCAACATAACGGGTGCCTTATAGGCTGGGTCATCTCGAATGAGTCCTACGGGATCAAAGCCTTCTTCATCAGTGGTCAAGGCATTGATCCCCGCAGGTGGAGCCTGGTTGGGAAGGGGGTTATTGGTAACATTAGGCCCGCCGGGTGCGGGGATGGTTCCGGCTTCAATGAGATTCTGGATACGATGGCGAAGAGCCAAGCAGCGTTCCATGTCATGGCCCGCGGCTTGATGGTATGCACAGTTCTCATTCATTCTCCAGGTGCTGGGAATAGGGTTTGGTGGGGGGCGCAGGTTGAGTGGAGTGATTAGTCCGGCCTTTCGGAGTAGTTCCAGGCTTTTGACCAGGGTAGTGGGAAGGGTGCAGAAATTTCTCTTTCTCTTGGCCTCGGTGCTTGAAGAGTCTCCTTGGGCAGGCCAACTCATCGGAGGGGCTTGTTGTGACTGTTGGAATGGGTTTTGTTGATATGGGTACGAGCTTAGTTGATTCACGGCGGGAGTGCCTGTCTTTCTCCCGGTGTATGAGGCTTTCTTAGTATCAGTCTCTGCCTTCTTGGCCAATTCTTCCTCTACTTGCGACCCCATACTCAACAGGGCTCTGAAGTGTGGGAATACATGTTTTCACATGCAACTCAGTACAGCTGGAGTGAAATTCTTTTGTATGTTCTCCAACTGTTCTTCTTCATCGGGCCGCTTAGACATTTGGGAGGCCATCTTTCTCCAGCGTGTGACGAAATCACTGAAGCTTTCTTTCTCGCCTTGCCTGGCCATTTTCAGGTGTTTACGGATAATTTCCAAATCCTCGTTGGACCCGTATTTGGTCATGAATTCCTTGACGATATCTCCCCAAGTCTTCGTGTGGTGTCTCTCCAAATCAAAAAACCATCTCAGGGCGGCCCCCGTGAGAGTCATGTGAAAGGCCTGAGCCAACTCTGGCTCTCCACAATCAGACACTTGCATGGATCTGATGTAAGATTGAAGATAGGTTTTAGGAGGTGTGGTTCCTGTGAATTTGGTGATGGAAGGGAGTTTGAATCCTTGGGGTAGTCTTGCTTCTGGGTATAGGGAGAAGGCATTCATATCGGTAATCTCGTCTGCCCCTTCTATCAGAGAAATCCCCCTTTGCAGAACCTTCATATGCTCGTTCAGTTTCTTCATTTCTTCACTCTCTCTTGACACCTGATCAGGCTATTTCCGAGCTATAATCGATTCTGCATACAGTGCCTGAAGTCGGTTGATGTCTGGGTACTCATTAGGAGGGGCTACTGGGGCCGGTGGTGGAATAGGTCTTGCGGGAACTTGTGGCCATGGTTGGTATTGGGGATCAAGGCCTTGCTGAGGTTGTAGCCAGATGATGGGTGGCTCTTGTTGTTGGTAAGTGGGGCCTGAATCCGGGGCCCATTGATTCTGATTGTTGGGATCGGTCTAAATAGGACCGGTCATGACAGGGCCCGTTTGGGGTGGATTGGTTCCTTGAACTGGGGGAAGTACTTGCGATGACTGCCCTTGATCTCGATTCGGTGGTAGTCGTTCAAACCCTGGTGGTGCGGCCCATCCGGCTGACAATTCTTCTACTCGGACTTGGGTACTCTGTTGCTCGTTCGTGAGGTTTGCTAAATTCATGATGATGGTCATTAGCAAATGATGCATCTCGGCTAAAGTTGGCTGAGCTGCAGACACCTCGGCTAGGCTCTGATCTGTCTCTTGATTCTCACGTCCATCGGCCATTTCGGGTGTGCTTGGTCTTACTAGTCTTCCGGTATGATCTCTACCGGACCAACCTTCCAGTCTGTCATTTGTTTTTGCGGCTGTAGACGAAACCACGTGGCGAAGATGAAGGAATACTATGATGCAACTCGATTTTGCCAAAAGAATCACTAAAAATTGCCGAGAAAAGACTCGGGTTTTTTAAAAAGGTGTTGTAAAGTAAGCCGTAAGGTGGTACATCCCCTACGGCTGTTTGACAAGTGTTTTAGCCAACTAGATCTTATATGCAGCGCAGGTGTACGAACGGTTAAGGCTTCAAGCTCCCTCCTATTTGGCAAGACCTTGCGATATACCCTAGGGGCGGGTACGTGCAAGAGTCTTTTGATATACTTCCCGGATACGTCAGTGTTCTCGTCACTCGATATACCTCGGGGGCGTACTTGACCAAGGAGAGTGGAAGTAAATGCTTTCGGTTTATGTTGGCCCAAGCAAGCCAACTCCCTACTCACTTATAATACTTCCGAGGGTTTGGGGTAAATTCACACTCGTAGAACCAATGCATGATTTGTGAAAGTGCGTGTAGTGTTCGAAAGGTTGGGTTTACAGATATCATTTATCTTTATTACGTATTTTGAAGAACTCCCATTTTTAGAAAAAGGTTTCTTCTCAATCAATTAACACAAGTAGGGAAAGCAGTAAAAGCAGGTATTTCAACAGATAAACAAAAGTCCACATATAAGAGTCTAGTTTTCTAACAGTCCCCAGCAGAGTCGCCATTGTGAGAATCCGCAAATGCGACCCCCGGGTCTCGTCCCCGTTCGTTGGGCATTTGAAACGTCGGAACGGAATCCGTCGTTCCATTTGCTGGAGTATCTTGGTTGATGGTTCACATCAGGTGTTTCTATGTTCTATTTCTAGATGCAAGAGGGTTCGTTCAGTGTCGCCAGTACGTTTTACGAGAAAACGGACAAAAGAGGTTATGTAAAAGGAAAGGCTACAGTTAAGCCTTTCTTTACACGTTTGTCTACGAAACCAGGATTCTATAGGGTTCGGAAACTATATTACGGTTTGGGAAGGTGTTAAGCACCCATTCCGCCCTTTCGGTCTCTAGTGGTCTTTTATATGTTTATTCTATGTTGAAAAACTTGGATGCTTTTACTGACAGTCTACTACTTTCTAGGTGAAAACCCTAATCTTGGGAAAACGGGGAAAGGGATGAAAACCTTTGTGTTCCGAGATCCAATGTTTTAGTTTTGAGAGATGCAAATACAAGTGTCAAGAGTTATTCTTACTTTTAGAGGGAGTTTTACCGTGTTATTTCTTGGATAACGACAATTTTTCTCGGGTTTTGACTTGTTTTGGAAAAAGTTTGGATCTTTATATTGGAACTAATTCAATATGGAATTGGAACTCTTGAGGGGAGTTCTACCAGACGTATCACAATCTATGAAACAGATAGGATATACCGGGTTTTTAATTCCTAAGTAAGTTTTACCGGTCCGGGTTTTGAAAACAAAATTTTAACCGAATGATAATGTACTTACTTTTCTGGTTTTGCAAATGGTTTTATCAGGGTCTTTTTATTTTGAAAACGGTAGACTATTTGTAACTTGACAATAAGTTTATTCAAATAAAACGTGGACAAAACAACAAAAGTAAAACAAGTACACAGATATTTAATGTCAAATACTAGAAGAGACTTTCTTTACCTTCCCAACGAGAATAATAATAAGAAAGAAAATATAATACGGCAGAGAGATCTCTGGCGATAATAATCTTTTCCTTTTTCAGATATTTCCGAGAATTCGATTCCAGAGACGGGACACGTCGAGTGTCGGGAATAGATTTGATAATTATTCAGAAATAAGGCGAGGATCGAGAATGCTTGATGAAAGACTAGAAAATCATATATAAGCCAATAATTCTTCAATCCCTAAATTGCTGCCCTTAAACCCTTGGGGGTGTTGGCCTATTTATACTGCTCAGAGGAGATTGTCGCGCGACACTTCTCTAAATGGGGCATATGTCGCGCGAGAATTTGTCCAATGTCGCGCGACAAACGGCTGAAGTGATGTCTCTGATAGACTGATTTGTCAGAGAGTGGTTGGTCGGGGTCAGAGGAGTTTGTCACGCGACAAAGGAGTGATTGTCGCGCGACATACTGATATGTCGTGCGGCAATCCCACTTAAAAATAGGTTTGTTGGCTAACAAACCCTTTCGGGGTAGTTTCGGGTGCTCGGGTGGGTCCCGGACCTCAAAAATAGTAGTTCTAGAAGGTCGTTAAGGTTCTTGCGGGGGTCACGGATCGGGGTGTCTACACTACTCAACTCGGTGTTTTCAATCGTTACTTGGTAATTCGTTCATGTTTTTCAACATTTTTAAGATGTTGTAATATGCTTTCTTGTATCGATTGGAGTGGCTTCTGAGATTGTTAAAACTACTACTGGAACTGTTGAACTTAACAAACCGTTTCGATTTGAGGGTTTGCACTTTAAAAGATAGAAACAAAAGATGTTCTTTTATTTAACCAAGAAAAAACTGAGCAATGTTTGCCTTACGGAAAAACCTAATTTTCCAGAACCACTGACTTCTGAAAATCAACAAGCAATTAAGGAATGGACTGATAATGACTTTTTGTGTCGAAACTATATCCTTAATTGCCTATATGATGAATTTTATGATTACTATTTATCGTGTAAAACCTCAAAAGAAGTTTGGAATGCGCTTCAGAAAAAATACGACACTAAAGAAGATGGGATTAAGAAATACGCTGTCAGTCGTTATTTGAAATTTCAGATGACGGATGATAGGTCAGTTGTTGCTCAATCCCACGAACTTCCGAAAATTGCTCACGAAATTACTTCTGAAGGCATGCCATTAGATGAACAGTTTCAGGTAGCAGTGATGATTGATAAACTGCCTCCTTTATGGAAGGAGTTTAAGAACTGTCTGAGGCATAAGTCCAAAGATTTTTCTCTGGAAAGTTTGATCACCAAATTCCATATTGAAGAGGAACACCGCAAACAGGACCAGAAATATGAGATTTTGGTCGTTTCAAACCAAAATCTTACTCGCTCCTCTACACCTGCTGCCTTGAAACCGAACCAAAAAAATTAACAAAAATCAGAATGCTGAAAACCGAAACGAGAATTAAAATCGGGGACAGAATAGTAACCGCCCTAATAATCAAAATCAAAACAGAAATGCTCAATCCAATAACAGTAGTAATAGATAATTTCTCTGTTATAACTGTCATAGGCCTGGGCATATGGCACGGAACTGCCGGAACGCTGTCTGCCTCGTCCGCAAGCGAACATTACCGAAGAGCCACTCGTGGCTATGATATCATAAATAAATCTGGTAACGAGTTTCGAAGGGTGGTGGGTGGACACTAGCGCTTCTCGCCATGTCTGCTAAGATCATGCTTAATTTAAGAGCTATTCTGAAGCTGAAGATAAGAAAGTGTTGTTGGGAGATTCTCACACCACTATGGTAGCTGGTTCGGGAGAAGTTGAGCATAAATTTACTTCTGGAAAGACCGTCATCCTTAAGGATGTCCTGCATACTCCAGAAATGAGAAAGAATCTGGTTTCAGGTTATCTTCTTAATAAGGCTGGGTTTGTTCAAACTATTGGGGCTGATATGTTTACTCTTACTAAGAATGGAATGTTTGTGGGAAAGGGCTATGCATGTGATAGGATGTTTAAATTGAATGTTGATGCTAATAAAGTTGTTTCTAGTTCTTCTTATATGATTTGTTCATTTAATGTGTGGTATGCTAAACTTTGTCATGTTAATAATCGCCTTATTAAGAACATGAGTAAACTGGAAATTATTCCTCCTTTATCACTAAATGATTTCGAAAAATGTGAATTTTGTAGCCAAGCAAAAATTACTAAAACACCACATAAATCTGTTTTAAGAGAAACCAAACCTTTTGAATTAATTCATTCGGATATTTTTGAATTTGATGGCGTTTTAACGAGAAATGTAAAAAGATATTTTATTACTTTTATTGATGATAATTCAGATTTTTCCTATGTTTACCTTATGAAAAATAAAAGTGAAGCAATTGATATGTTTAAAATATATTTTTTCAGAACCTGAAAATCAGTTTAATAAGAAAATAAAAAGATTTCGGAGTGATAGAGGAACCGAATATGATTCAATTGATTTGAAAAATCTTTATGCTTCACTTGGTGTTATTCATGAGACGACTGCTTCATATTCACTTGAAATGAATAGAAAAGCCGAAAGGAAAAATAGAACATTTGCCGAATTAATTGTTGCTACGCTACTAAGTTCGGGGGCTGCCTCACATTGGTGGGGAGAGATTTTATTAACCGTTTGTCACATTTTTAATAGGGTGCCTAAGATTAAATCGAATTTATCCCCGTATGAGATTTTGAATAATAAAAGGCCCAATATTTCTTATTTACGTGTTTGGGGGTGCCTTTCTTATGTGCGTATTCCTGATCCTAAAAGATCTAAGCTTGCTAGTAGAGCTTATGAATGTGTTTTTATTGGATATGCAATTAGTAACAAGGCCTATAGATTTTATGATTTGAAAAATCATGTTATTATTGAATCGAATGATGTTGATTTTTTCGAAGATAAATTCCCTTTTAAATCGAGGAACAGAGGGGGCAGTAGTGGGGGTGGCTCATTACCTTCTAGTTCAACTACACCTATTAATGCCGAGCATGACAATTTAATAATTGAACATAGGAAGAGTAAACGAGCCAGGAACACTAAAGATTTTGGGCCCGACTTTCATGCATACACGTTAAAAGAGGACCCCACGACACTTCAAGAAGCTTTGTCTTCTTTAGATGCTGACTTTTGGGAATAAGAAATTAATGATGAGATGGATTCTTTAGAATCTAATAGAACTTGGCATCTAGTGGACCTCCCTCTTGACTATAAAACCATAGGTTGTAAATAGATTCTTAAAAAGAAATTAAAACTTGATGGCACGGTAGATAAATATAAGGCACGTCTTGTAGCAAAGGGTTTTAGACAGAGAGAGAATGTAGATTTCTTGGACACTTATTCTCATGTTACTAGAATTACATCCATACATGTATTGATTGCTTTAGCTGCTATTCATGATCTTATTGTGCACCAAATGGACGCAAAAACTGCTTTTCTTAATGGGGAATTAGAGGAAGAAATTTACATGTAACAACCTGAAGGTTTTATTATTTCTGCCCAAGAGAATGAAGTATGCAAATTAGATAAGTCACTTTATGGCTTAAAACAAGCACCTAAGTAGTGGCACGAGAAATTTGACAAATTATTTATTGGATTTAGAATTAATGAAAGTGACAAGTGTATTTATTTCAAGTCTGAGAATAATGCATGCACTATTATTTTCTTATATGTTGATGACTTGCTTACATTTGGTTCTAATATCCATGTTGTGAACAATGTGAAAGCACTACTATGTGCTAATTTTGATATGAAAGATTTGGGTGAAACCAGTGTAATTCTTGGTATTAAAATTACTAGGTCGGAAATGGGACTTTCTTTGGACCAATCTCATTACATTGAGAAAATTCTAAAGAAATATAATTACATAGACTGTAAACCAGCTAGTACTCTATTTGATCACAGTGTTAAGTTGTTCAAGAACACTGGCGCCAGTGTTAAACAATCTGAGTAAGTGAGCATAATTGGTAGCCTAGGTTATGCTACTGATTGCACTAGGCCTGATATTGCTTATGCAGTTGGAGTGCTATGCAGGTTTATTAACAGACATAGTATGGAGTATTGGCATACTATTGAGAGGGTCATGCGGTATCTGAAAAGAACTATGAACCTCATATTACACTATCATAAGTTTCCCGCTATCCTTGAAGGATATAGCGATGCTGACTGTCAGATGACTCCAAGGCCACTAATGGATACATTTCTAGCATAGCTGGCGGTGCAGTTTCTTGGAAATCCAAGAAATAGACCATTTTGGCACAGTCGACGATGGAGTCTGAGATGATAGCACTAGCTACTGCTAGTGAAGAAGCAAGTTGGCTGAGACGCTTTCTTCCAGATACCCCTTTGTGGGAGAGACCGATACCAGCCATCCTTATCCACTGCGATATTACCGCGGCTATTGCAAAAGTAGAGAACTGTTGTTACAACGGTATGAGGCGACAGATTCATCGCAAGCACAGTACGGTTAGAGAGTTCCTCTCTAATGGTGCTGTAAGAGTGGATTATGTATGGTCTAAGGAAAACTTATCTGATCCTTTGACGAAAGGACTAGTTAGAGAGAGGGTTTGGAACACCTCTAAAGGGATGGGTTTAAAGCCCATTGAGAGTTGAAACACATGTGATGGGAGCCCAACCTAAATGACTGGAGATCCCAAGAAATATGTTGAAAAGGTAAATAACAAGTTGCGTGTGAATTAGTGAATCATGCATTTTATTTAACCCATCCTAGTGGAGCATGATATCCTGAAGCGATAGAAGGCTAAGTGATATACTCTTAATGAGTTCTATATCTCCATGTGGAGTGGGGTACCTAGCTACAGGAGTATCCTTGATAGACTCACCTACGTGAATGTGGAAGTGAGGCCGCTTCCTATGGAATTTGGGCAATTCTCTAGAGAGTCTACTAAACCTGGATAAAGCACATGGCCGTATCGTGTTGGCTTACGAACTACTCCCTTATAGGCAGTGTGTGTGATGTTACTGGAGATAGAGTTCAAAACTACTTGTTACTCTAGTATAATCTGGAGCATCAAACACTACATAAATGTTCAAGTTAAAAAACACCTTTATTTATGCACTGTTATAGGTGCTAGAATCGATGGAACATTTTCTTAAAAAAAATACAAGTGGGGGATTGTTGAAGTTATGTGTCTATTGAAAAACTTGGAGAAGAAAAGAAATCAAAGCAAGCACCAAGTGTACACTTCTAGTTTGCTTAAGTCCCACGTAGGAGGGTTATAAAAACTTTCATGGGTTTTTATAAGGATGAATTTGCCTAAGGGCTTGAGCCCTTTGGGAATTAGAATTTTGTGCTATTGCATGAGGATTTGGATGGTGTGGTTCACCACACAAGCGCGCGCCGATCGACCGACCTGACCCTACCCAGCCGGGCTTGGCTTGGGTTTTCTTTGGGTCAAGTATTATCTTTTTAAACAAAATACTTTGGGAAAATTTTATTTTAATAAATAAAATTATTTCATTTTGAATTTCAAAAATTTGAAAGACTTTGACCAAGTCTTACACGTTCGTTGTAGATATCTCTCACGATCGGCTGTTGCGTCTTTCTCTCCCTCTACGCAACGGTGCCATAATTTTTCTTTAAAAAGTTATTATTTTCGTCTAAAAAAAATATACACAACGAACACACAAAAACAATTCCTCCATTGTTAATTTGCTATAAGACCTTGAAAAATTTCCTTAAATTTTTTTTTTTGCCTCCGGCAGTAAATAGTTTACCAATTCCGGCTATAATACTAAAGGGGTCTGAATTTCGATTTTTCTCCGTGCAACGTAAATCGAGACAGAGGAAAATCTGGGCTGTTGTATCCTGGGGACGGCGTGGCCATTCCGAACTGCTAGCACAAACACCGAACAGAGCCGCGAAACGTCTTAAAGAGAGCAACCTAGTCCACGATTCAACCCAGTGTTTTCCATCGTTACTTGGTAATTCGTTCTTGTTTTTCAACATATAATAACCAAAAAATAAAGGAAATAAATAATAACCATATCCATTAGAAAATATTGCCGGTCTCCTCACAGGAACTTAGTGGTAGGCAAGCGAGGGTAACCTTATGGAAAATTACCTTGGGCAAGTGGCAGGCCAGCTCAAATCTTTGAGAGAATGATGAGTCTCACATCCATTGTGGTGTTGAAATACCACGTCGATTACAACAAAAACAAAAAAGGGTTAATAGTCCATACTGATAATTGTATTTTGAGTAAAAAACTAAAATTAGTCTATGATTAGTCAAGAATACAACTCAATTATTTTTTATAGCGAAATTTGATACATTGATTCTATCCAAAAAAAAAAGAAAATAAACCCATTTAATTAGTCTTAATGATACAGCAAAATATAACAAGTTTTCGAGTAATTTGAATTCGTGGCAATATTTAAAACCATTTGAGGTCTCTTAATAAAGAGAAAACTGTAATATTATAGTAAGATAATATTTAATTAATGTTACTATTAGAATAGGATAATATTTAATTTATGTATAACATGTTCTTATGACACTTTGTATATAGTTGTAAACATTTTGTTGTATATTTCATACAACTATTCATTTTCATAGCCGGCCTTAGAGTTGGGCTATAAATTACAGAAAAACAGTCTTTTACGTCTGTTAGATGGTATGACTTTCAAATTTTTACATGACTACGCAGGGTTCTAACCCCGTCACCAGCAGTTTGACATGGTAGTTGATTAATTCTTTAGGGGGTGGTGATGGAGATATGACGGAACTATGGCAAAAGCAAGTCTTCGGATAAAAGCTCGAACGCAGCAATGATGTAGGCTCAAACCTTGTACCACACTTTTTAGAGCAACTTCTTCTGAACACCCACAATTATTACAAAAAATGAAAATTACATATAGAAAAAACGATTTACGTCATAAAATTGGTCCCAAAAAAATATACATTAAGTGCGGAGAACAAGCATAAATACGGCCTTATTAACTACACATAGTTGTAAGCAGCACAATACTATCATCCAAATCCATTTGATCTACTTGAGGCCCACTTGTCATTGTAGGAACCTGCCAATCACTTTTGCCCATTCCACCAATTTGGTAGCCATTTAAGTAGGGACAAATAATTTTATTACCACTTGAAAAATAGGTACCCCGATCAACCTTTCATTGTCCCCCATCATTTATACCACCTTTCACTTCCTCGATCTTGATCATTAGGAGTTTGATTTTGTAACTTAGGTCGGGTATCCTCAAATCTCATATTTCCCTCCCCTTCTCTTCTCCTTCGAAACTGGGCCACTACCTTCGTGTTCACATTGCCAGAGTTGACTATCTTCCTCGTCGAACTTTAGAGTCTATATTTTGCACTACTTAAGTATTTGGAGTAAGAATCCCTTGAATTTGACACCATACTATGAATAGGATATATATTATTAGCATCTCGGTTATCAATGCCACATCAGAGCCAAGATCCATACTGGAATTCCTGTCCACTCTCAGTCATTGGGTTTTTAAGATACATACTACATTCCCTATAGGAGTTATCAAGGGTGCCACAACAATAATACAATTCTTCCAACCGTTCATACTTAACTGGAATCAATAATAGATCATGCATTCCCCCATGCATATCTTCACCGTCCTCAACGGTTTTAATAAATTAATTGCTTTGCGAACCCTTAAAAATTTCCCCACACATTCTCCTCCGAGGAAGGGGTGTAAATTGATTTGGATAGCATTTTCAAATATCTAAAGAAACAGATATGGATAATGATAGTATTTGACTTGGATAATCCGTATTCGAGGTAGATTATCCATATCTGTGGATATTCGTTTTACCTGATATCTGTATCCCCTATAATTCAATTATTATATGTTATGTATATATACATATAGATTCTCTCTCCCTTAAAAAGTCCTGGGATGTTTAGTTTAGAGTTAGCAAGCAAACCCAATTTACCAAAATCTTTCACATTAAACAAAAAGGAAAGAAGAAGAAGAAAGACATAAGTGGTATTTACAACATATGTGATTTGTTAGAATAAAAGGTTTGAGACCATATAAAATTTAAATGGCAACGATTTTCAACTTTGATTTGTCATGTGGATATATGTGGTGGCTATCTCATAATCTAATGTAAATCTTATTGGGGGTTGTAGTCAACCAAGCCTAGAGCAAAGGTCCCTGAAGGATCCCAAGATCTAAACTATTCATGTCTCCTCCAAGGGAGTAAACCACTCAGGGACTTGGTCTTAACTTGTAATTCATTTGGAATTAAACCCACGCAAGACATTTTCTTGGGGACTATGCTCCAAATAGTTAACAAGAAGAACGCTCGTACAAGCATGTTCCTCCAAGGATGGAACTACTCTAGGATACATCAACCCAATAAGGTGATCACGCAGTCATAGTGCAACTACTTCCCAAAAGACACAATCTCGTTGGTAGAACCGCATGAAGCTACTCTACTATTAAGGAAACTCAAACCCCCAATCTCTTGGACTCCGTCCTCATCCATGGGAGGCAAAATACAATAAGCGTACTAAAATGATATCATCTCAGACGTAAGTCTTAATAATCTTTATAATTGTCTAAGCGTCTAACTAGGTCTACATTTCATGGCATTTTACCTACGCGGCAGTAGGGTCTCAAGTTAGTTTTCGTGTACAGTTTTTGGCCTTTCACCTAGTAGACTGTCTCCCAGTTTCCCGACCCCATTCTATGAGACCAAGCTTGGGAGCTAACATTGACTAGGAAATACAACAATGAAGTTGAGTACATGTACTAATCCACTGATATACAAAGTGTATCAGCAACCAAAGTTTACATTAATATAAAAGATTCATCAACCACTCAAAAAGTTATAAACCATATAATGAAATATATATGCATTATTTAATTCCAAATTAATTATTTATTATGTTGACCTAAGGTCTTAATCTTATTTTGATAATAACAATAAATCAATCATGTGTAATTTAACATGTTTCTTGATATAAGTATATAGTTTATTTACTTGGAAAACTCAAGAAAAATATGACAAGGATCACTCATTCACTATTCGATCATTGGACAAGACAATGAAGATCAAATCTCTCAATGCAAATCATGAAGCACAAATGATCAAAAGACTATATGAAAAGCTTCAACAAAAAAGCTTCAAATGAAGATAATCCGAAGAAACAAATCAAAGCATTCGAAGACTCGTTAATTCAGTAATTGAGTGAGTGCTTAAGATTTATGTAAAGTTACTTTATTGATCAAATCCCTATAGCTCAAATGTATTCATGCATATTTTAAAGATTGATTCAAACAAGCTTGAAATTGAATTTATTTGAAAAACATCATTTTACAAAGACTGAGTTTCAAAATAAATTCATATTAATTTTAAATGATCATATTTTAAGCTCTAAAAAAAATAGGTATCTTAGAAACATATCTTTGAGGTTCAAAATTCATTAGAATTTTATTTGGAACTAAATTGTTAAATTACAAAAATATTTTTATTTGACATTTAAAATTCGCTCAATTTTCGCACAGTTTTGATCTAACGGTAAAATGGAGGCCTTTCCAAACTCCGATCATTTTGAAATTTTTACAGTAGTTAGACAACATCTCTTATCAGTTTTGAGTAAAATTTGAGCATGATCCAACGGTCAAATTGGGAGAAATTATCAAAACAAATTTGAATTTTTTGTCAAAACTAGATGTTGGAAAGTTTGAAAATGTATACCTTTGACCCAAAACCTTTCTTAATCATCCTCAACGGCCATATGGTTTTGCAAGTTATAAATATGAGGTCTTAGACATGTTTGAACATACATTGAATCATTCTAATACTCTATTATTCATATATTCAAATATACAAAGATTCAAGAACACATTTTGATCAATCTTTCATCTTTTGAGCTATATATTTTTGATCAATCTTGATAATTCTAGTGTGAGCTTCATTTGTAATCTTAAAATACACTTGAGAGTTATTGTATTAGTGTGTATCACCACAAACAATTCATTCTTCATTTCAAAAGAGAGTTTGTCTCTTTGTAGAGCAAGAGAGCATATCTTGTGAGAAGTGTAGTGAGTATAACTACATTGTGAGTCTTGTGTGCATAACAACATTTGTATTGAGGTTTGATCTTCACCCGAAGAAGATTGAATAGTGGAAATTCTCGAGGAACTAACCGAGCGTGGACGTATGGTTTAGGAAACCGAACCATAAGGACAAAAAGTCTTAAGCTTCAAATTGGTTTAATCTCTCTAAACTCAAGCTCTCTTTTTATTGCTATATTATTGCTTGTATTTTGAGATTGCTTATTTGCTTGTCTTGGGATTGATTACTTGAAATTTATTATTTTCTTGATATTGTTGCTTAACTAAGTTGCTTTGCTTAAATATTTTAAAAAACGTTTTAATTCCGTATTTAGTTTTTAAAACCCTATTCATCCCCCCTCTAGGGTTGTTTTCTGACCAACGTATCCCATGGCTTACCACTATACATTTAGCACGTGGATAAGTTAGAGATAACCATGTAAATCCTATTCCTAATTTCATAGTTTCACTATTACCCATATATTACAGCCAATGTCTATATTAATGATATTTTTTACTTATAGAGTGTATGCTTTTGTGTATAAACAAAGCTCCATAGTTTTATCCATGCATATACATCACACTATCTAAGCCAAGCATAAATTACTATGGTTTAATTTCCCCCCTAACCGGTATGATTACAGTACGCTAACCCCCTTACGATTACCGCTATAACAAACTAGATTCCACCATTCCATATGTATAACCTATCTGGGATGTAATAAGCTAATATTCTTATCACTTATTCCAACAATGATATACGTAAGCCACTAAACCCAAAAGTTAGCGTATAGTATTCCGCTTTGGTGGGTTTTGGTGCAATTCTCATGGATAGTGATCTATCTGTAAACTTAATGATATAAATGTGTATCTAAGGTTTATAACCCATAATCAACTATTAATTAAGTACAAATCCCAAAATCCCAAAATCCCCAAACCCTAGCTCATACGCTTACTATAAAATCTCCAAGTATTTTAACTAAAAACATGAAATTATTAAAATCTCCAAGTATTTTAATTAAAAACATGAAATTATTTGTAGATACATGCAATTTAAGTGATAATATACTAATACTAACTACCAATTAAAGATTAATCTAGCCCAACCCACATGTAATCCACACAACCTAAGGTTTCAAGAAAAATCCACATTTTTTGTAGAAAAATCTAATGCAATAAGTAATAGTTAAAAAATCTTCCAACCTCAATTGATGATAATCCAAAAGATAGAAGTTTTAGGAGAAATGTAGACACTAAAAATTCATAAACCCTAGCTCTCCCTTGAGCTCCAATAGTGAAATTGAAGGTGGAACGTGACAAATAGTGATGAAGATGGAGTTTTGTAACTCAAATCTTAGTTTATTATGAACAATCCACCAAAGCCCTCAAGAATCTCCTCTCCCTCTTTTTAGATCTCTCTTGAATGGTGTGGGGTGTATGGCTCGAATGTGTCGAGAAAATGGGTTAAAGGAGGAGAAAATTCGAGTCAAAAGTGGGCAAAATTCTACTCCACGACTCCAAGATCAATATTGGGGGACTAAGATTGATCTTGGAAGCCCACTGCCCAAATTTTTTGCTTCCAAGTTCAATCTTCGAAAGGCCAAGATCGATCTTGGATGCACTACACTGATTTTATCGGCTTTTTGGTCTCCTAGACCCCTCGAAATGTAACAATCTCGTCCCAGGCGAAACACGAATGTTGTAGAGGGAAATGATACAAAACTTTAGGCGCTAATGAGGACTTATTTGGATATCAGATGAAGAAGTTATGGCCTCTCAAATGTGGTCAAAATTTTTAAAAAAGTGTAAAGTCAAAACACGCGATTAACATCTCGATTTCAATTCGGACCACCCAAATTACAAAACGATTGTTCGCACAAACTTAAAATGCTTAATATGACATCCTAGACTTGTTGGGTCAACTATGGGGGATACGGAACCAAATGTTCATTCCCTAATGGAGATTAAGCCTTAACCAGGCTTAAGAGAAAGATTAACATGGAAATAGGACATGAGGTATTACACTTGTTCTCTACTGTCTACTTGGACACTCACTGCCGTTACCATGGTGTGAACACCTCATTTTGCGACCCCCGCAAGAATTCCAAACTCTAAAAAAATAAGTACGCATGCATGCACGAGCATTCCTAGATGCATATATTATGTACATGTGATACAGGTCAAAGAAGAAAGCCGAAAGGACCCCGTATGAGAAGTTACAGAATTATCGAAAATTGCCGGAACCGAAAATCGTCAAAAATCCTGGAAACTTGTTACGCATTTCTGATCATCCTCAAACTTTGAGAATTGTTAGACAATACCATGAGGAGTAGCATACCCCCGAAAATCAGCTTGATCCGATGGTCGGATCTTTGAAAATTCAGAAATCATGAGTTTGTTTCGGGTGATCAAATGGAGGTCTTCTCGAAGTTAAAATGGTCTGAAGTTTGGTCAGTAGATAGGTCTTATCATAGGGAAGAACATGTTCAAAGTTCAGCTTTGTCGGACATGGGATCATCAAGAATCAATTTGTCTATCGTGCAATTCTAGTCGAAATATCCTTCGTAGCAAATTAAAATAAATAGTGGTCTTCCCGAATTCTGATCGACCTCAAATTTAGAAACAAGATATAAAACATTTAGAAGGAAAACATATCCAAAATTCAGGAAAATCCAATGGTTGGAAGTTCAATTGTCGAGATTGTTGTACGCAAGTACGTTTCCTACGCGGGAACAAACTCTTTGTACGAAGCCAAGGAGACCGAGTTCTTCCCGAACTCCGATCATCTCCAATTTTTTATTGAGTCTAGAATACGTATATTGGAAATACATATCCAAAAATTAGCATGATCCAACGGTTATAACTTTACTTGTTGTACAAACAAGTGACCTTGTCTACAACAACTACCTCTCCTACGTGGAAACAAACACTTCGTACAGAAAAAGGGAACCTTCCCAGCATCTGATCGACTTGAAATTTTGACACGATCTAGAAGACTTCTATTCCCAACACATATCCAAAAATCAAAATGATCCAACGGTGGGAAGGTTTCGTGATAAGCTCCAAGAGTCCTGATTGCAATCTTTTTTCTTGCTCTCCATGTATTTTTTCAACTATAAATAGACCCCTCTCCATTCATTATTTTCATCAACAATCAAGGGGATTTGGTGGTACAGACCAAGATATCCTTATTCTCCCCCTCTAAAAGAGCTCAGGTATAATTTTCTCTCTATTCTTTTATTTATTTGTCAGTTTTATAATTCATACTCTTGTTTGCATAATTTCTATCACTTGATAGCTTTTCAAAACCCCTTTTTTCAAATTGTTTTCAAAACCAAAGGCGTATAATAAACCCTAATCAAATTCCAAAATAGTATTATTATTTTCTTGCTTTTTCAAAAGTCCGGATTAGCGGTATTGTTATACGAAGGAATCCATAATCGCTATATATCCAATCTAACTCATAGATTGCGGTGTGTATGTGATAAATACTCGATTATGGGAGCACTATTGCCAACTATACCGGTTTAATCAATAGACTATGGTACACGATTGGTTAACTCGCCTCATATAATGTCGAATATAAGATTCCACATCGAATCAGTTTCCAAAAAGCCCAATGCTTTACAAAATCACTTGTTTCATTGCATCTATTATTATCAAACTCTCTTTTTCAAATCACACACACACACACACACTTATTTTTAAAATCATGGGCGAATTAGGAAACACATCGTTTTCATCCCAACCCCAAAATCCTGATTTCTAAGGCAAGTACGAAAAGCTGTAAAGTAATAGCAATAGCATGCAAGAATTGAATTATAACACAAGCATATCCTACTCAAGCGACCGAAAGGGCGAATTGGGTGCCTAACAACTTCCCGATTCGTAACTTAATCCCCGAACCTTCGAATCAACTGGTTTCGCATATATTATGTATAAGAGGATATTTAGTCCATAAATATGTCTCTTTTACACAAACCTTTTTTGTTTGTTTAGTAAAACAAACCGGCGACTCTTATTCTTTTCAAAGCCGATTTTCAAATCAACAAAGGAATCGCCGCCCACAAGGACCCGCTGGCGTCGAGAACGCGGGTTCTCACACATGGCTGCATGCTGCTTCTCCTATAATAGCCATGCAATGATTTAGGGTTCGAATTTTTTCTCTCCCTTAAAAGGAATAAAAGATACGTATATATGTAGTTACTCCCAGTTAAGAAGGTAGACCTACACCCTTATGGAAGTTGCCAAAAAAAAAAAAATCTTTCCTAATCAAACTCTAAAATTTGAAAATTTATAACCTCTTTCTAGAAAATAAATTATCAACCTTCTAAAAATAAATAAATAAACACCTAAAGTTAATAATAAAGCCAATGAAATTAGGGGACTTTACACTGTTACAATTTTTATTTTTAATTTTAAATGATGAAAAAAGCAACATATTTGTACAGTTATGCCCGAACGCTATCATTTCAATTCAAACTAATAAAACAAATAAGGTTATTACCTTTCCTTCTAGTAGAGATTATTTCACCCTAGCTAAACATGCAGAAAGTCAGTTGATCTTCTTTAGATTTGAAGTGAATATATTGTTTTGTGTGTTTATTTATTATTAATAACATTTTTTTTTTACTTACCGAAGGAAAAATAAAATAATAACAACAATTTCAACTACAAAATTATGAATGTTGGTACAAAACATATAACACATATATATTTAGTTTAAAAGTTATTAACAAAATATAATGCTACAGAAGCATTTTTTATTTTTTTTACGTCAAACTTACTATAGAAATTAAAATTTCTAACATACCTTTAGCTCGAAATTGTATTAACTAAATATAATGCTACACAAGAAAAAAAGAGGCATAGAAGCTATCCGCTTAGATAAGGTTAAGAGCTATACTATAGATCACTGTTCAGAAAGCACCTACCTCTTTTTCAATAATTTTTTTTTTTTGTAAATTTTGCTTTATGTTTTTGGTTCTTTTGAGATTTATCATGTTTAGAAAACACCTACCATTTGTTTATGATGTTCCTATATATTCTTTACTTGATCTTATTAATCATGTTCCTTTATGCTCTCCATGTGCGAGTATATATGGAGTTGCATGTGAGGGAGGGGGTTATTAGAGCATTACAGTTCCTCTCCCAAACAGCTTGAGTGCTTGCGAGAATTGTTTCTTAACATTACTAACTAAGCATATGTATACTACCTACATATTAATTTATTTAATTTATAGTCAATATGTGTGAAGCATTTTTTTAATACCCTTTATCTTTTCTAAAACAATTATTTTAAGAAGTTTGTAATGAGTTTAACTGAGAAGTTGAACTCCAAATTTATCGGTTAGATTTTGTTACTTTGTAGCGAAGAACGTACAGTTATTTTTTTTAAAGATGGTGTGCAAACTCAAGAAACATATGGTAATTAATATGTTTGTACAAGGTAATTTCCTAGCTTCATTAAAATAATATTTTAATGGAACTAATAACTAAGAAGGTGCAACACATACTGTGTGAGGTGCAAAGACAAATTATTACCCATAAAATTGATGCAGACTTAGATATGTCATTTAATATATATATATATATACTTTAGATATACCATTTTGCCAAATATGTATAATTGATCTAATTCATTTGGATATTGGATAACATATTTGAATGTATCAAGAAATAAAAAGATATAAAATTGTTGTGGAAATATTTTTTTCTAATATTTTATTTGGGTGTGGGAAAGTGTATGTGCTTCAACGACATTATATCTAATATATGTTTTATGACTTATCATGCATTGTAGACCCTGAAGAAATGAAAGAGCAAGAGAAGCTAGGGATTGAGATGGTTAGACAGTGCGGAGGTCTTCCATTAGGAATGACAATGCTTGGAGGAATTATAGTTACAAAGCATAGCCTGCGAGAGTGGGAAAATGTGAGTCAAAATATCAAATCATTCTTAAAGCATGGGGAAGGATTGAGAAAAAGCCATGGGGAGTAGCAGAGAGACTAGCCTTAAGCCACAATGACTTTCCATATCAATTGAAGTCGTGTTCTGTTTACTTGGAAAATTTTCAAGAAGACTCGGAGATAGATGTACAGAGATTGTATCAATTGTGGATGGCTGAAAGTATGCTGTTGTCAAAGGATCAAAAAGAAGGAGAAACAATAATGGATGTTGCAGAGTGTTATTTGGATGAACTAGCTTAAAGGTGTATGGTTCAGGTCCAATTAGAAGAATAGGGGGACGGATTCACAAAGTTTAAATCATGTCGCTTACATGATATGGTGAGAGAATTATGCTTGTCCAAGACAAAAGAGGAAGAATTCTTGCACACCATCGATTTTCAACATGGAAATAATTATGAGCATGTTGGATCCTCACCTTCTTTTACCAGTAAGGCTCGTAGACTTGTTATCTATTCTCAAGAACAATTTACTTGAAGTAGTGTTGTATCCATAAATAAGAAACAAGTCAAGACATTCGGTGATGTGAACTGAGATCGTATTTCTATGCAAAAGAAGATGGATCCGCAACCCTTAACGTTTGAAGACGCAAGAACCTTGGAATCACGTGAAGTTGATGGAGGTGGAACCTCGACTCAAGAGGTGAAAACACTCAATCGATGGGTTAATTGATTACTAAGCCAATGAACAACAAGAATTTTATCCTAGCTGTTCGATATGTTCTTAGAACACAAGAGGTGAAAATACTCCCTTATGTGTTTCACTCAGAATATGTCACTCTGATTTTACCGCTCATGTTTAACTATCAAAAGTAATGATATACCTCTCAATTTTCACCTTTTGGAACTTCAAACGAATCGAAAAGTAAGAACTCTTTTCTTGGTTCCCGAGCAGACCAATCACAACCCAAACAGATCAATTGTATGATAGGACAAGTACGTTTTCACCAAGAACTCAAGAAACAGGAATTCCAACGAATTACAAAACACAATACGAAGCAAAAGATAGAGAAAAAATGAGCGAAAATTCAGTGTCGTGGAAGTAGGAGTTTTGGAATCCTTGACCCTATAGAACCCAAATCTAAACAGAAATAATTGCGAATTTCAGAAATTTTTGTACTCTTTTCTTTTCTTTTTTTTTTTTGGTTATGGGTGTCTCGATTTTTACTTTAATCTGGTGTAGTCGAAGATTCCAGAATTCAAAATTTCGGCAAAAAAAAATATGCACAATTTGAAATTAACAATTGGAAGAATTCGCAATCGAAATCACTACTATGTATGCGCAGCAATCAGAATTAATTAACCTTAACAATCGAAACTCAACAACTAGGGTTTATACGCAGTAATCGAAACTCATCAGAAATCGAATCTCAGCAACTAGGGTTTATATGGAGTTATCGAAGTTTCTACTAACCCTAACAATCGCAGTATTAACAATCAATAGCATATTCGAGAAGCACTTAGTAAGAACAAATTCGCAGCTAGGGTTCAATTAGCAATAACTTAGCAAGAACAGATTCGATAATTTCTTAGCAAGAATAGATTCGAAGATTAATTATATTCAAAAATTACCCAGTAAGAACATATTCGATAACTACTTAGCAAGAACAGATTCGATATTATGAAAACTTTGAAATTTTTTTTCCAGTCAAATATAAGAACCCTAAATTATGAAACTATGAATAGCAGCAGGTAAGCATAAATTGAAGAAAAATAGAAAATTAAACGAAGATAAAACCTGGATAGAAAGATTCACTCTGATACCAATTGATGTGAACTGAGATCGTATTTCTATCCAAAACAAGATGGATCTACAACCCTTAACGTTTGAAAACGCAAGAACCTTGGAATCACGTGAAGTTGATGGAGGTGGAACCTCGACCTAATCCCTAGAATGAGAATGAACCTTGGTATAGTCGAAGACAAACAATTAATCGATGGGTTAATTGATTGCTAAGCCGATGAACAACAAGAATTTTATTCTTGCTGTTCGATATGTTCTTAGAACACGAGAGGTGAAAACAATCTAAATTCGTATTAATCAAAGGCTGTTCAAACAAAAGAGTTAGCTCCTTTAAATAGGAGTAATTAAATCTACTAGGTCTAGGAAAATAAACAAAAACGAAATATAATGGGTTTTCCACATAATTGGGCCCAAACAAAACTAAAACATAACATAAACATAAAATAAATAAAGACTAGCCCAGCCCATTATTAACTACACATTTTAACTCTCTTTGCCTTGGGCTTGCAATGTAACATCTTCAATTGGGCCTTTAAGCAATGTCTTCCATTCTTGAGCCCGATCCCCTTCAATGCTCCTCCATGCTTCAGCTTTGCTCATCATCTCTTAGACCATGGTCATAAGTGCCTCCTTAATCTCCTTAGTTCTAGCTCGAGTGATTAGGCCACTTGGAACCCGGATGGGATCGGCATAGCCTTCATTGCATGATCCAGCTCCAATGCTATCCTTGGGCTCATCATTCGGTCAATTTTATTCTACAATAAATTAAGGAAATACGAAGGACATCAGCCAACGGTGGTGAAGTCCCCTCTCAGCGACTTGAACTATTGAAGGGTCAAATCCTTTTAAGACACCAAAAGCAATTAGTAAACTAATTCATTTGAGATACTTATGTTTGAGAGATAATTCTTTGGTAATGTTTCCATCATATATAAAAAACTTAAAACACTTGCAAACCCTTGATTTATGAGGAAGAAATAGTGTTTCTTTTCAATGTAAGGGAAATGTGAAAATGAGCCAACTACGACATCTATATCTTCCGAGCGTGATGGTGCGTAGCTTTCAGGCAAACAGATTGTGGTTGGATGGGTTGATCAACCTAGAGATACTTGAAAATTTTGATACTTTTTGGTGTGAAAGTGAAGACCTTATCAAATTGATCAATCTTCGAAAACTAATTGCAACATTGAAGTTGTAGAACCTCAAGGGAGCAGCAAAGATCATTTCCTATCTAATCACCAATTCCAGTCGTAATAGATACTCATCCCTTCGGTTTAAGGATTGTAATTTTGATTTTAAAGAATGGCAGACTATTCTAATAAAGCTATTAGGATCTAGCTGTGTTCATGTACTGGAAATGGATGCTTCTCTCGGTAACAAGTTACCGGGATACAATAACATTTCCACATTCCCTTCAAGACTCACCAAGTTAACCTTGTTTAATTCTAAGCTTTTAGAAGATCCTATGTAGATACTAGAGGGTCTTCCTAACTTACATAGTCTTTTCTTATGGAATGCTTTCGAAGGAGAAGAAATGGTTTGCTCTATTAAAGGTTTTCTTCAACTGAGGTATCTACAACTCTGGCTATTGAAAAACTTCCAGAGTTAGAGGGTTGAGGATGGGGCCATGCCTAAGCTTTCACGTTTATTATTTTTGGTTCTTCAAGGTTGAAGATGATACCGAATGAACTAAGATTCATTACTACCTTGCAAGAACCAAAAGTGATGAGGATGCCCGAAGAATTATCAAAAAGGGTTCAAGCAGTAGTAGATGGTGAACAAGGAGAAGATTTTGACGAAATTGGACACGTGGCTTTTATTTATGTTGGGGATGGTTGGCTTTAATCCTTTTCGTACCCATGAATTGAAGAAGCAATTAGTCCCCAGGTACCTTTATTAATTTCGTAAACATGTATTAATCATTAAATAATTTTAAATTTCAAACACACAATTTTGTATCCCTTATATATTTTTCACTTTTAAAAACCATTGCCGGTTTTATTGTTTCTAAAATTTCTAAGAAATAATTTTTACTTATTTAAAGATAAAATAAATAAAGACATTACTATAGTTTCAATTTTGAATAATTCTTCACAATTAAAATCGAAAATTCGTAAAGAAAATGATAATTCACTACATAACTATTGATTTCGCTGCCTTTGTGACTGTTAATGGCAGTCACAATGGTTGCGACGGTCGATAACAGTCACAAAGGTGTAAAAGACATATGTGGATTAAATTATCACAGTTAAGAACAGTTATAATATTTTGGACCTTTTATCACTGCCATAGCAGTAATAAATTATTAAACTTTTCCGACTTTAGTTTGTGATTGTCAAAGACAGTTACAATTTATAATCAAAACGACCTCGTTAGCTAAAAATAATATATACAAACTCTAAAACCCTAACTCCTCACTACTATCATTATCATCACTATAACTCCCATTGAAAACAGCGATGCTTTTCTCCCTCATCGTCTCACTCCCACATATTCACTCTCCTCATCGTCTCCATCACACAATCCCACTAGTATTGACAAATCGACACGCTGTTTCTTCCACACTGTGCCGCTATTGAACATTACTTGTGAAATCTCTCTTCAGTGTAAGTTTTTTTTTCTTCTTCTTTTCTTTTTCGTTTTTGGTTCAAAAATTCAAACCCAAATGCTTAGATCTATTCTTCGTTTTCCTTTTAAATCTATTCTTCTTCAAACCTTCAAATCTATTAAGGTCCCTAATTTTTAGATCTAATGTTTCTTTACTTGAGATTTGGTGTTTATCTCAGATCCCTTTTTCGAAGTTCTTTTTTCTTCTTCAAATATATCAAATATCCCCTAACCTTTTTGATGTAGGTCGAAAATCCCTAATTATTTATATCTGGGTATTTTTGCTAACTTAAAATTTCGTGTTTATTCGAGACCTTATTTTTCAAAGTTGTTTGTAGTGTAATTTGAGTTGAACATATAGTACGAGTAAGTTATCATCCATAAATTTTGAGTAGAGTAGATTATGATTAGAAATCTATATATGGACAACTGAGATTTTTAACAATAGGCCAGCCAAAGGAACAGAGCTTTGTTTAAATATATATATATATATATGTATGTATTTAAGGTTGACCATTTTTCCCTTTTCTGGGCTGTTAATTATGTTTCCCCTTCTTTATATATTTCTTGTTTTTATTGGAGTTCAAACTATCTCAATCTTTCTTTAGCATTTTGTCTATGATTCACGGTCATATTGAATTAGTAAAATTTGGGCTATGTCATGGTACATTGACTATATCTCAAAGAGTAAGGAAAATTCTCACATGAGGTTTTGTTTAAATACAGGGTCGAGGAATAGAGCTTAAAGACATTTCAAACGGTGCGTTTTTACTCAATCTTTCAACATTCTTCTATTATTATTTGCTAGGCTATGTATTTGATGTTTTGTTTGTGATCTTATATCCCATGCTTTTATAGATGTTCGATAAAATGTGTGAAAGCATTTAGTGCATAAAGTCCTAATTGTCATCTCTATTTCTTCTTAGTCTTATTCTAATATAGTTTTCTAATCTGATTATATATAAATGGTACATATATGAAGCAGTGCTTTGTGTTCTTATAGGTAATGTACTGTTGGTGTTTGATGAAATGTCTAAAAGAATTTATTTGGCATGAGTGGTGAACCATTTATATGTTTGTTGTCTATTAATGCCTATATAGCCATAATAGGTAGACAAAATAAGATGTGGTGACGTTTTATGGAAGAGCTATTACTCTAGTCATAAGTAATTTTATTTTAGAAGTATGAAAGTCAAAAATATCATGGAAGTTGAAACTTTTTTTTGCCTGTTACTGCTGGGAGTTGCTGCTTATATGTGCCTACTTTTCTGCTATTGACTCCTAATGATTCTACCACGCAGATTCGCAAAACATTATATTCCTATATTCTTCGATTAATTTAAGTTTGTTGCTTTTTGTTTACTCGGTGAATCATTTGATGATGCGAGTACATGAAAGTATTTTGTTAAAAAAGATGCTATTTGTTACAAGTCATTTTGAATAGTTATGCACTGAAGCTTAATTAGTTTATATGATTTATTGATTAAACGAATGCAATTTATAGCTAGACTAAGTTAAAATACCAATCAAATACTTTGGTAGGCTGAATTGCTGATTACACTAATGAATTTGTATATATATAATTATAAATTAGAATATTCTTTTTCATTAATTATATACATATAAATTTCTTTTGGTGTTACTCATTGGCCAATGGGAGATTATATTTGAAATGAGTTTTGCTTTAAATTGGTCAAAAGTTTATTAAAATGGCTAATGAGAGTAACAAGGCCTTTTTGTTTCTCTAAGTTAATCAATATTCTTCCCGATTTTGTGTTCCATAAATGTGGGCTAATGATGAATCTGTGAAAAAATAAATTGAAGGTATCAAGAAACATTGATTTGGTGTATGGAAGGGGTAACCTTGGGTTAATGGGTTTGGTTTCACAAGCAGCTCATGATGGCAGTAGCCATGTTATTGGGTTAGTACTACTTTCTTTCTTTGTCCATTTTTTTTAGCTATTTATTATTATTACTACTTATTTCTCTCTATTTGTTTTAATGTTATGCTATTAGCCTATTCTATTGGAGTTCGTTTATTTATTTATTTATCTATCTATGTTATGTTTTGTTTTGTTTGCCCGGGATTGATTTTTTCTTCTATAATATAATCTAATATTAGCACATTCATTTATATTGTTCTTTGTAAGTTTGCCTAATGGATGGCCACTGTCTTTTACTTGCTTATTGGGAAAAAGATTGATTTTTGTTAATTTTTACGGGTGTCAATTTATGATTAATCCAAATCGTTAATACTAGAATCTGGACACACACTATGCGTCTACAATATTATACTTGATATTATATAGACTATTTAAAATACGTTAATAATATATGGTTCTCTTTGGTCAAGTAGTAAAGTGATAAATGTGAAAGAGATATGTCCTAGGACTATTCATAGATTATGATTTGTACTTGGATAACTTATGCTTATTGTCATTAATAAAGTTTATTCCATTTTACTTTATATTCTCTAATAAATAATATATATTAATACTAGTTCATCAAGTACGTGACTTGATTGTGGAATGCTAGCAATGTTATAATAATATTATTTAGATGTCCCTAATCATGTGTCAATAATCTAGGATCACATTGATATAATGATTAGAGTATGGGTCAGCTGATGACTATGTTCCACAAGTCATGGATATGGAGATATCAAGCTGAACACACTGATACTTGTTAGGGAACAAAGTATTGGACCGACCCGCTTTGGGGACACTGCGAGGAGTGTTATATAATGTCATCAGTGATGTTCCCCATTAGTGATATCGTATTATCCTCAGACCTGAGATCGTCATGGTTACCAACATAGGGATTAGCATGCCAGGCATCATCAAACGTTTCTCTTGACCGAGTAATTATAAAGATGATGATCAAGCATACTATAAACGATGTAGAGGTATCTGGTTGATCAAGATGGGATTTGTCGCTCTCATATAATGAGAGAGATATCTTTGGGCCCCTTGATAAGTATAATTAATATTTGCATGGCCATGCACAAGTGAGGTGTTATTTGTATAAGATTAATTATACTTAGAGATAAAGAAATAAAGATTGAACTATACAAGATGTGATGCATGTTTGCTGCCCTAATTCCCTACAAAATGTAGCTTGAATAAAATTATTACTAGTGTTATAGCTATTCCTTGCCTCAATCAAGCAATTAACAAACTGTCCAACCTACCATTAATGAGCCCCCTTTTAACTCTCCAGGTCCTATTATATTACTTTTTTGGAACTTTCTTGACCTTAGAATACTATCACCTCTTGACCTTAGTGTATTATAATACTTAGTTAAAAAAATAGATGTCAAAATCTTTGGCCAAAACCATGTTGTTTAACCATGATAACAATGCACCATACTTGTATATAATATTAGTTATTAAAGAGATTTAGATCCTTTAGTATACTGTGTACTATGTACTTCTATTTGTACTAATTTTTCTTCACCTTTACTTTGTGGTGTAGTTTTTAAAGAGACTTAGTTTAGAGTTACTGTTTGAAGAGACTTTGTTCTTGAAGAGACCATTAAAGTACCAATCAAGGTGTGTTGAGGTGGTCTTTGATATACAAATAAATGTTTATATTACTCTTAGCATTTGGTACATTTAAAAATGTTTTTAATTTTCTTATGATGATCAAACTCCTATTTATCTATATAAATGTCAATTATACAACTTATCACATGAATTGATTCATAATTTTTTTGGTAATTATGTTATGTGCTTAAAATTGAGAATGTAAGTGATTATTTTCACTTAGCTGGGCCTACTCACAGAATGCTTTGTGATGCTGTTTTTTCATAACACTTGATTGGAAGAGGCTAATTTAATATGTACCAAATGAATGATGTAGTTGCCTCCATTTTTAAAATTGAAACTTACATTAATATATACACAATTGTGGTCTTTCTATTATCTAATTTATTAGTGGAGTAGCAACAATATAAGTAGGACGAGTAAATCTAAAGAAAGATGTGCTGAATTATTTGACTCAATTTTCAGTTGAACCTTCTTAATTCAATTCCACAGTAGAGTCTAGCTTAATTTTTTTTAATATTTAATATTCATTATTATTTTTAATTATCTTATTCAATTTGATTATAAGGTTGAAATTATAATTACCAACTGAAATATAACAAAATAAAATGAAATTATAATTACTAGTTAGTATAAATAATGAAAAAAATAATAACAAAAATAACAAAATAAAAATAAATTAATAGCAATAGAGAGTGTTGTTGGAGTTACTTTTTAAATCCAACTTTTTACTTCAAAAGATCCTCTTTATTTTAGAAAAGATGCTCTCTAAAATAGAGAGCATTGTTGGAGATGCATTTATGAGTATCAATTCATGATTTCAAATATGCAAGTTTTAATTTCTTATTTTTGTATTTAAAATTAATGTATTTAAAATTTAAAAAGAAGTTAATGAGAGAGAAAAGTGAGAGATTAGTTGGTGGAATAAGAAAGAGAAAAAAATGTTGACTTCATTAACTTGATATTTTGAAAAAGCATCTAATGGCCCAAAAGTTATCTTATTTATCTTAACTAAATGTGAGTCATTTATTTGATAAATTAATGACATGATGTTTATTTCCCTTATGATGTAGATATATTTGTAAAAGCTAGCGATGGAGTTTCCACGCTACAAAGAGTGGTTGGGTGAAAACGATAACAGATTGGGAGATATATATGTTACCCGGGTTAAAGAATTTGTTAAGTATGCTAAAAGGAATCTAGGTAGTGATATTATCTCATGTCCATGCACGAGGTGTAGAAATGGTAAAAATGTTGATTGGCAGGATGTTGAGGTACATTTGCTTATGTGGGGAATGCAAAAAGATTATGTATTCTGGTATTATCACGGGGAGAGAAAGTGCCCTTTTATTCCAGAACAAATCCCAGTTGTTGAAGAAAGTGTTCGTGAAAAGAGCGTTCCATTACAACATAGTAGCTTGAACGACCTCATAGACAATGCTTTTGGACTTAATGTAAATCAACATAATCAGAGTTCAGAAGCTGATAATGTTGGTGAAACAGAAGATCTTGTTCAGGATAAAGACTATGTCAAGTTAAAAGCTGCAGCTGCAAGACCTCTATATAATAACTGTAACCCCAAGCACACAACATTGTATGCTACAGTTGGTTTGCATAACTTGAAAAGTCGTTTCAGTTTGTCAGGCAATAGTGTCACATAAATCCTAAAATGGGCAAAAGACTTACTTCCAAAGGACAACACACTTCCTGATAGCTATCCGGACATGAAAAGTAGCTTGTCACTGTCTAAAACAGTGACAAATAAACCATTACAATAATTATGACTGTTATAAACAGTCACAATATTTTAAATTATCACTGTTTATTCAGGAAATTATGACTATTATCAACAATCATAATTTTTTAATTCGTTACTATTGACCACTAATTTATGACTGTTCGGAACAGTCACAATTTTTTAATTCGTTACTATTCACCACTAATTTATGACTGTGTTAAACAGTCACAATTTAATTAATTGTGACTGTTTTAAACAATCGCAATTTAATAAATTGCGACTGTTTAAAACAGTCACAAGTATGTAATTCATGACTATTTGAAGGCACTCTTGGCGACAGTGACAAACATAAATTATGACGGTTTTTGACTGTCATAAAAAAATTTGTCACAGTGCTATTTATGACAGACGAAAACAGTCACAAAGGCACTTTATGACAGTTTTTGGCTGTCATAAATCACTAATTCTGGTGTAGTGATTATTATAATCTACTAATTTTTGTTTTTAATTTTTTTTTATACAGACCAATGGATAGATCAAGGATGTTCAATTATTATGGAGGACCAGGCAGAACTAGATACTTTCTTTGTCATTAGTCAAGGTTTCAACTGCTTTAGCTTTAATCTGAATCCAATCTAAAAGTTGGTACTTGAAGTTTTACATATTTAAATGTTAATATTCATCCCCTCTGTACTTTTTTATTTTTGGCCAACTTTAATCATTATTTTTGACATTTATGTTAATTGGCCATGAAGTCTTATTTTCGTAACCAAGTTGGGTATGTTGAAAAATAAAATAAATATTGTCTATTTTTATTTTTAGATAGCGTGACATAATATAAAAGTAAAAGAGTGAATAACTCAAAAGCAATATATTGTGGTGTGAAAGTATAAAATTTAACTGAACTCAACTTTATTGTTCCCTTGCTCTATGGAATAATGTTAACTTCCTCAACCGTTTGCAGTGATAGCACCTATATAACAATTAAAGTGCCCACGAATGTCAAGAAGAATTCGTGATGGGGTATGGGTATATGGAATTTATTTTTCCTGACCTAGTTGCTTTAGTAATTCGGGTTATATTTGGTATATCATATTAGTTTTTGCTTTGACTTCACAGGTTTAGTTAGTCAACTTACAGAATTGTTAAACATGACTACCAAAGTTAATTTAAAAAAAAGGCAGATCGAATTGATGCCGAGATCCAAATATGTAAAACTTCAGGTACCAAAGTCCAACGACTCGTGGCAAAAACATTGAGTACCAAATTACAAATGACTCATATCTACAATATATACGGTAAAATTGGGTGGCAAGATATACTGGTATTTGCAGCTATCAATAGAACATCCCATAATTTGAGCCTATTTTTCTCTTTTTCAAACATAGAATTCTCAATTTTGTATAAAAAAAATAATTGTTAAAGTTGGTCTAATTAAGTGCATGCTCCTCTCACTTAATATGTAGTAATAGATACTAGTTAGAGAGGTTTGTCAACACAAATAACCTTTGAGCTGGAGTGTCTAAAATCTTTTGTGTGTGCAAGTCTTTATCTTTGATTAAAGGAAGGCTGTCCATGCAGAGTGGTGAATGGATTCAAAAGGTAAGCTCTTTAGCGGTTTTTAAACCGATGACCCTATTAATAAGCAGAAGCAAAATTGGGCTCCAGCCCAGTGCAAAAAAAAAAAAATTATCCACTAACTATATAAAAAAAACTACATATACATCTAGCCCAATGTTTAGCTCCCTCTAGCCCCCCCCGCCCCCCCCCCCCCCCCCCTCCCCCACCAAAAAAGGCCAGCCCACATGCCACATTCAACTAAGCAACATAGCTGATAGCCCCACATGCCACATTAAAAAATCAGAGGTACCATATTAATAATAAAAAAATAAAAGCCTTGCTCAACCCAACATTAAAAAACAAAGAATATTAATAAAAAAAAAAAAAAACCCTAACTATTCTATTCTCTGCCGCAACAGTACAACAGCTCTTCCTTCAATATTTGTCTCTTCCATTCATAACAATTGGGTCCATAATATTAATATTTTTATTTATTTTTTACTCTTTATTTTATATATTATGTTCACATTAATTTTCTTTATATTTTGTGATTTGTGAAGGTTTGGAGCATTACTCATTTGAATTATAAAAACTTTGTGTGCACAATATACTTAGCTCCTTTGAGATAAATCTTTAAAGTTTAAAGCCCTAATGCTTATTTAATTCAAGTTAAATTTGTTATATCTTTATGAGTTAGAAACTACTTTTTTTTTTAAATGTTGAATTAATTTATTATTAATTATTTAGTATTTAATAGCTTTATTTTAGGATTAGTTGTAACTTATAAGTACGTTAGAGACTTAAAGATTATAGTTTAAATGTTTAATATTTATTTATGTTAAGTTATTGTTTGTATTTGAATATTGAGTTGTTTATTTAATTTTTATTATTAATTTGAAATAAATGATTATTTGTGTTAATATTAGTTTCTAGGCTATAAACTATGGAACAACATCAACAACCAAACAAAAAAGGGAAGACTATTTTTTCATTTTTTGAGAAGAAGAAGAAATTGAATGTTAAAAATTCTAATGTTGATAATCAAGTTCCTGGTAGTTAATTAAGTTTCCGATTTTCAAATTCCTATAGCCCAAGTTGATGAGCCAAGATAATTTAATCTTGAATAAGATCCCGGGTTGCGTAAACAAATATGTGAATACCCTATTAATGAATGAGATGAGATTCGGAGAGCTTACATAAATTTGGGCCCTTATCAGCCTAATTTATCTGAATATCCTAAGACCGCATTTGGAAAACAAAATTTCGAATTTCAATTTATTTGATTCAAACAAGTATTTGTGTTGACGAATAGAAAGAGAGAGAAGAGAGAATGAATTATATTGTGTGTTTTATGAATGAGTACAAAGGTCCCTTAAATAGGGATGGAATGAGCTATACATGGAAGGAAAAATAATATCCCATGATTCCAGGAATCATAGTGGTAGTCAACTATACCAGATCTATACATATATTATAATACTCCCCCTCAAGTTGGCACACATATATCGAACATACCCAACTTGCTAATCAGCTTGGCAAATACCTTCCTTATCACGGCCTTGGTGAGTATATCAGCTCACTGATCTTCAGAGCGTACATGAGGAACATAAATAACTTTTTCTTCTAACTTCTGTTTGATGAAGAACCTACCCACTTCAACGTGTTTTGTTCTATCATGTTAAACTGGATTGTGTGTGCAATATCACATGCTGCCTTGTTGTCGCAATATAGCACCATGGGTTCTTTCGGAGGAAAATCGAGATCTGTCAGTAGCAGTTTCAACCACAATAACTCTTGAATACCAACTGCCATTCCTCGATATTATGCTTCTATGCGATCGGGATACTACATTTTGCTTCTTACTTCTTTAAATGACCAAGTTTCCTCCTACAAATGTGAAGTATCTTGATGTAGACCTTCAGTCACATATATTACCCGCCCAATCAGCATCATTGTATCCTTTAACCTTCAGGATATCCTCATTTTTCTGGAATGAGATTCCCTTTCCAGGAGCTGTTTTGAGATAACTGATAATTCTCATAATTGCCTGCATATGTTTCTCCCCTGGATTATGCAAGAATTGACTGACAATACTCAATGCATATGATATATCAGGCCTTGTATGTGCTAGATACATCAATCTTCATACCAATCTCTGATAGCGCCCTTTATCGACGAGCACTTGATCTATTTCGACCTCTAACTTCATCCTTCCTCCATTGGAGTCTTTGACGGTTGATAAGCGGACATTCCAATTTCATTTAGTAAGTCTAGGACATACTTTCTCTGAGATAGGAAGATGCCTTTTGATGATCTAGACATCTCGATCCCCAGAAAATACTTCAAGTTCGCAAGGTCTTTTATCTCAAACTCCTGAGATAACAGCTTCTTCAATGCCTATTGTTCTTGAGGGTCGTTTCATGTGAGCACCATGTCATCTCCATAAACGATAAGAGTCGTAATCTTCCCATGAATGTTCTTTAAAAACAAAGTATAATTAGAATTACTTTGGCTGTACATAAACTTTCGCTTCAATCTCATGAATCTCCCAAACCAGGCTCTAGAGGATTGTTTTAGCCCATACAAAGATTTTTCAACTTGCAGACTTTATTCGTATGCTCAACCGGGATCTTATATCTAAGTGGGAACTCCATATATACCTCCTCCTCTAAATTCCCATGTAGGAAGGCATTTTTCACATCGAACTGTTATATAGGCCAGTCCAACTTTGCAGCTAATGAGAGTAACACTCGCACCGTATTGATCTTTGCCACGGGCACAAATATCTCTAGATAATCAATCCCATGCGTCTATGTGTAGCCTTTTGCTATCAGTCTTGCTTTGAATCTTTCGATTGTTCCATCTGCTTTAAATTTTGCAGTGTACACCCACTTGCTACCCACATTCTTCTTTCCTGCTGGTAATTCGGTCAATTCTCATGTGTCATTTTTCAACAAGGACTTAATCTCCTCATCCATTGCTGATTTTCATTTAAAATCACATAAAGCTTCCTGCACACTGTTAGAAATAGATACAAAAGATAATTGATTTATAAAAGATTTGTTAGATGTAGTTAACTGATCATAAGACATATAATTACTCATAGGATATTTGGCTTTACTGGTAAAATATGGGTCATATGTGGGTTTAAGTACACTTCTATTTGCTCGATTAGGAAGCTGCCTTATAGGAATAGAAGAAGATAATACATGAGAGACCTCAGTTTCAGGGACATTTGAAGTGGACGATTGGTTGTTTGTGTTAAGCGGAGACAAAGACGGCACAACTTCACTCGAAAAGGTTTTTGCTGTTTCGGTTGTTAGTGGTGAACTCGAAGTCAACGTTGGAACCACCTTTATTGAGCTTGTCTCTTCCTCATTGATATTTCCAAATAATTGAACTTCCTTATAATGCTCCCATTGAAGTTCAACCATGTTAAAGTAATAGTTTTTTCATGAAATGTCACATCCATGGTGACGTACAGTTTCAGTGTAAGAGGATGATAAGACCGATACCCTTTCTGAGAAGATGCATACCCTACAAAGACGCATTTGAGAGCACGAGGTTCAAGCTTGTACCTTTGTTCCTTTGGTAAGTGGACAAATGTAACACATCCAAACACTCGGGGAGGAAGATTTAACACGGTAGGAGCCGAGATAATCTTAGCTAAAACTTTAAAGTGTATCCAAAAATTAAGTACAGCTGAGGGGATGTGGTTTACCAAATAGGCAGCCGAGGATAGTACTTCAACCCAATATGAGGTTGGTGTTTTTGCGCCAATCAATGATGCTCGAACAATTTCCAACAAATGATGATTTTTTCGTTCCACTACAAGAAACATAACAATTGCCGGTGCGTTACTTTAAACGCGTTGGTAAAGATCACATTTACCTGTGCGTTATAGCCACACACGTCGGTATAGTAATGGTGTCGTACAGCCATTTCGAATACCTTTACCAGCGCGTTCAAACGCGTCGTTAAAAGTCATATACTTACCGGCGCGTTCAAACGCGTCATTAAAAGTCAGATGAACTTTTTTTGGTTCGTTTATTTCAATGCGCCATTATAGATATTAAAAAAACGGTGCCCCTCTCCAAGCCCTTCTTTTTTCCGTAGAAATAATTATTTTAGTAAAAAAAATCCAAATCATCGAAACCTCCCCTCTCTCACAACACCCATCGACGCCCTACCACTCCACTCGAAACCTCACCTCTCTCTCACAACACCAATTGATGCCCATCTCCCTCTCTCTCGCTCTCTCTCTCTCACGCACAACACACATCGATGGCCATCTCCCTTTATCAAAACCTCAATCCAAACCTCTCCACTCAAAACCTCAACAATCCAAATCCCTAAATAATCTCCGTAAATCATCGTTGCCAGTAAAACCTAGCCTTACCACTCCACTTGAAACCTCACCTCAACAATCCAAATCCCCCAATTCCATTGATCCGGATGTAGATCCCTAAATCTTCGTTCTTTAATTCGTTATCTATTACGGCCATTGCTTTTCGATACTATATCTACTCACAATTCTTCAATTTGATTTTTGGTTGTTATATTATTTTTATTTTTATTTTATATGGGTTACTGGGTTGAAGAGAGAATCGGAAATATAAAAAATGGTGAATTTTTTTCCATAAAGCACCATAAAGATTTTTGGCAATTCGCTAGAATTTGTCTCTTGAACGTACACCAAATTGATTTATTTATGTGGTTTTGATGTGTTGAAAAAAAAAACCACATAAGATATTGTTGTACTATAGAGAGTTCAGTGAGATACGAATTTGGGGCCGGGTGTGAATGAAAAGTTAGTTTTAAGGCTATTCGTATATATATGTTTATAATAGATCGATGATGATGTGTTGGTTGATATCTCATTTGCCCTTGTATTGGAATATATGCTCTCAGATTTATGATTGGTCTTAGAATGAAGTAATGAAATATGTCTATATGTGCAAATATGTATATATATATATATATTTATGGAATAAATTTGAACTTCAGATTTCTGATTGGTTTTTATATCATCATATCAAACTCAACCTTTAATTCTTATCTGCTGCTAACTATTCTTATTTTCTGTTTTCACTTTGATGGGTTGGTATTACAATATCTTTTTTATTTTATTTCTGTAAAAGTGCATAAATTAAGCTTCATCATTATTTTTTACATCCACAAAGTTGAAATGCGGTATTTCTTTTCTTAAGCAATATACTAAACTTGATCTCGATTAAAAAGCTTATACTTGCAGTAAATAGATTCCTTTGAGGTACTTGATCTTGACATGTGAATTTTGTGATTTTTGTTCATCTTTTACAGCTTTGCAACAGTGAAACAGGGTGTTGGAAGAATTGCCTAATCGTAAGGTTAGGTTTTTGAAATTTGTTCTCAAATTTGATATACAGTAATGTAATTGTTCATCATAATAGCAGAGGTTAATGTGGATTCTCATTATTTTGGGGTTGATGGAATGGATCACTTGCATTATATCTCTTGAATAAATATGTTACTATCAAATATATAGTACTTCTTCAGTAATAGAACTATAAGTTCTAAGGAATTATTCATGCATCAATATAGCAGTAATCATCTTTTCAGGCTTCTCTTTCTCTTGCGAGCAATTCTTTTGAATTACTTTTATTTTGTTTGTTTGTTCACTTGCTTTGATTTCGATGGAGATTCTTACTATTATTCCATTTGTGCTTTTGCCTAGTCCCCTAGTATAGCTAGTATTGATTCTCCACTATACTATAGACGTGTTTGTAATTACGCACTTACCTTCAACTTTCCAACATAATCTATACTTTCTTTTGTTCCTCTGTGAATTTCAACTTGAATTGATCCTATTGGTAGATCTTACGGTAGTTAGTTGTTCAGATCTCGATAATAATTATGTTGTAGTTTTATGAGCAAATAGATTAAGTTTCTTACAATTTAAATGCAGAAAATTAGTAATATTCTCATTAGATTGATTTTAGGCTTCTTCCAGCTCCTCTTTCTTAATTGTATAGTCTTGCTTAGCTTTTCTAGACAATCCTCGTGATCTTTTAATATGGAGAGTATAACACAACAAGACCAATTGTTCTCTGTTCCTGCAGGAAAAGTGAGCTAGTGTCCTTAACCAATAATGCTGCATCAGGCTAGAACTTAAAGCTAAATAAATTACATCACGACATAGAAAACATATTGAGTTGACCTACAACCCTAGTCGGCATAGGGCTAGGTTCTCCTTTGCTTGGGAACAAATTGTTTTAGAATTAATTATAAGTGGAATGATAAAATTCACCTATTTATTTTTATATGCTGCTGGATGCCATTATTTTCCCTTTTCTTATTCCTTCACTACACCAGTTGGGGTCTTGGGCGACATACCCTATTGGGTATGTCTCCTAAAACACATCTTAGGAGACATACATTTCATATGTCTCCTAAGAGAGTAACTTAGGCGACATACATTTGGTGTGTCTCCTAAGTACTTACTTAGGCGACATATATAGTCTGTTTGTCTCCTAAGAGAGTCACTTAGGAGACATACATTTAGTGTGTCTCTTAAGTATTTATCTTAGGCGACATACATATAATATGTCTCCTAAGAAAATTACTTAGGAGACATAAAGAGCATCTATGTCGCCTAAATAAGTTTCTTATGGGACATACATTTAGTGTGTCTCTTAAGTACTTATCTTAGGCGACATACTTATATTATGTCTCCTAAGAAACTTACTTAGGAGACATACATAGCATCTATGTCGCCTAAGTAGGTTTCTTAGGAGACATATTATATGTATGTCGCCTAAGATAAGTACTTAGGAGACATACTTTAATTGTATGTCACCTAAGTTCTGTTTGGCCACTAATACTTTTTTGTGGTTAGAAATTGGGGTTTTTTATTTCGTGAATCGTGCGATCCCCTTGCTGATGACACTTTAGTTCACGTGGACCCAAACTCTCCGACGATGCAGAAGAGTTTAACAATAATTTCTTAACTAACAATGAGGATCAGAGTGATGATGATAACTACAATTGATGTTGTGTTGTTATTATTTGTAATTCAATTAATCGGTTTCGCTATTGTTGTAAAGGTTATTAATTAAGTGAAATGATTATTGTCAAATAGTTAATTCTTTAATATAAATAAAATAAATAAAAATGGTTATTAATTTTAAAAACTGACTGAATGGCTGCGGACATGGCAGTTCCAGGTAATACTCCAACAGGTTCATCAACAATAAATAAACTCTGGGCATAATTCCAGTCTTCATACCCCACTCGAGTTGAATGATTGAATGGCTTCACACATTCTTGACTGTGCCATCATAACAAAGGCAGAATCGGGCTCTAAATAGCCAAATTGGGTTCTGGAAAGGTTGGCATGGTTTGGAAACTTCCAACAAGTCATATTAACATATTTAAGTGTGTTATAATGACGATAAGTCATTTCGGGTGGCTCGGACGGAAATCGGCTCGAAAATCACAAGTTTCGATCCTACACGATTAATGATTTTTACCCGACTTTGAAAGTTCATATCTTCTTCATCTGAACTCCAAATGAGTCCCCATTTTTGGAAACATCTTCATCTCAATCCCCTCTACAACTTTCGTGTTTTGGCCAAGACCCAATTCCCAATCCTCGATGGTCAAACATGTGTGCGAATTCTGGTAGATAGCCAAATGCTGAAAGGGCCACCTTCAAGCCTATGAAGTCGACTACATCGTACTAGCGAGATTTTTATATATCTTCTTCTTCTCAGTTCTTCATTTTGAACCCCACTATTGGAGAGCCTTTAAGAGAGAGAAGTGAGGAGTGATTTGAGGGGATATTGAGAGATCACTCTATGCTTATTATTCCCCACCAAACTAACATCATCACCATCATCTTCATCATCAATTTCATCTTCCTCCTCCTTAAGAAGCCATGGCTAGGGTTTTGAGTGAAATTGGGGGTTTTTCGCGTCTACGCCTTTCTGGCTCGATTCTTCCGCAATTCTTCGAGGTATAAACCCTCAATAGGTGGGAACAATAGTATTAAATCTTATTTTTAATTTATTATAACATATTTTTCCCAAATCAAACCAAACTTAGGGTTTTTCTACTCAAATTGCATATTCATGGGGCTCGGGTTAATTTTCTCTGTTTCTTTGATTGATTTGGAGTTAATATGCATATAAATGGTGGATTATACTAGAAACCCCAATTTCTACCTTAATTTCCTAAAGTTTGGCATAAAAACCCTATATACGGATATGGTTATGAACTATATGCTATGATACTCATACATACGACGCGATACATGGTTTTAGAAGTATACTTTGGCCTTGATTATACATATATGGGATATTGTTGTTGTACTTTGGCTACAGGCTTATACTTTATGTATTTTATTACTTATTTGGCCAGTCCGTAACTGTGCTGGGCATGATTATAAACCCTTTATGTATAAACAAAGTGTTATAGTCTTAAGGGGAGATCTATATAGAATTTATATACTATGAAAACTATATTATATTTGGCTTTGGTGCCACGTTGACTTAAAGCATATAATGCCTCCCTAACTTATGATCTTTTATCTGAGCCACTAGTTGACGGACTTGGCAAGCCTATTTCAAGTACAATAACAATACCACTACATGTTTTACAATATGTACATGTACACATATCTAGAATGGATACATATATACAAGTTATACAAATACACATGGAATGTATGTATATACAGATTTACATCTATTGAATTCTATATGTTCTTATGATTTCCTTGATTTGATGTGTTTACTATCCTTTGGAGTTTATTTGAATATATTATTGGATGGCCACACAGTTCGTACTAGATAGATATTGGTGATACCCGTAGCGTATGCCTTGGTGGCTGCGTGAGGTAGCGTCTAGGTGGACCTGGTAGCTGGTCCCTGCCTTGGGGGCATAAGAAATTGAGTTTAATCGCGATCCGTGTGCGCACGTATGAAAATCCTAGATGTGAGTATGATATACGTGATTGATGTGATAGATCTAGTCGCGGTGTTGTGGCATATACAGTATGATGATGTATATATCTACTAGGGTATACCCGTGCCATCCGGCACGGTGAAATAAAAAAATATATGATAATAGGATAAAAAAATTAACATATAACGAATTTAAATCGATAAAATCAATCAGTATATTTTGAGTCCAATGTCTAGTCTAATCTAAAGTTATGAACAATTGAAACGTAGGTTCAATATATCTTCACGCTGAAAAAACTAAGAGTATACCAGATTGAACCGACTTGTTTTAAATTTTTTAAAGAGTCTTTTAATCATAATCCATCGACACGTAACGACAAAATTAATCAGTCTATTGAGCCCATTGTCTAGTCTAGTTTAACGTTGTGAATAACTGAAATGTAAGTTCAATATATCTTCATACTCAAAAAACTAAAAGTATACCGGATTGGACCGAATTGTTTTTAATTTTTTAAATAGTCTTTTAGTCATAATCCAACCTTATAACATATGTCCTAAAAAGGACAAATTGAGATGACCAATAATGTACTAACGCATAACGTGCATCCTTAAATGTTACACAATAATTTTTCTTGATTTTTTTTTGCATAATTATATAGTCATGATAGATCTTGTTTTATTGATCTTGATTAGTAGATTTTAAATATTAAATTTTGAATTTTTTATTTCAAGTTATGACATTTTTAATGTAAACAAAATTATTAGTATGTGAGAGTTTATTGTATATATATTATTGGTGTGAGTGTTTTAACTTTGACGTGACATCTTGATGTGTGTATAAAACTCATCCAATGGTGTAGAACTAATGCACACTATAATATGTGTATTTTGAACCATTAGATTCTTATACTTTTTGAAAAAAAATTTGGTCAAAAATGGTGTTTTATAATATAGATACATTGCCTTTCTTATACTTTGGGTTGGGGACATCATATATACATTTCACGAAAGGTTTTTCGTGCATTGGCTGCTTCATAAATGTATTATATATGTATATGTATTTACATTTGTATATACAAAAAGAAATGTATTTTACCCTGAGGTGATTTATTACAGAGAAGCAGCATATAAACTAAATTTACTTTCATTAAATTGCATTGCATGGCATGCATGATTTCCAACCTACTTTCCTATACGAACTCTTATAGTTCCCACTGAGCCCGTTTGGCTTACTCCCATTTTCCAAACCAGGTTTTACAGGTATTTCCCGGGGAACGGTGAGCTCACTAAGTCTAGATAGCTCTAAAGATTGGATAACCAAAGTCGTGGGAAACGACTTGTGTCTTCTTTGTTTAAGTATTCATAATACAATATGTTAAACTCTTAAGCCATATTTGTAAAGTATTTTTATGAGATTGGAACCCCGTTAAAGGGATTACTTTGTACTGTAATGTGCTTTTTATTTGACAAGATATTGATAGATATGGAGATATGATTTAGTTAAACTTATGTATAAATTAACAAGTTTTGGTTATATTGTAATAAAAACTCCACACGCCAAAGTTTTCCAAAATATATGGCTTTATTTGATATCTTCAATTATATAAGTTCTATATTTTACACCTTATCACCCGTCGTCGCGTACGACTCTGTGGCTAACTGGGTCCCGGAGGTATAATCCTCTAAACGGGATTTCGGGTGTCACATGTTGGTATTAGAGCTATAGGTTTAATGTTTTCCTCGGGGGATTCATGGGTAGATCCGAAATTAGGGGTGCGAGCGGTTATAGTATTCCTCGGAAGATTAATACGCTCTCGTGCGATAGGATTCTACAGTTAGGATATTTGGAAAATGGGAGAATTGTGAAAAAATATGTGGCTTGTCTTGGCTACATCCATTCACAAAGTTCTAGCTTAATTCTTTTGGCCTCTTTCATAAATTATTTCAGTCATTGGCTCCTATATTTCCTGTTTCGCATATAGATTTGTGTTCGGGATTAGTTCTGCCACTAAGTGAGAAAAAGGCGACTGTTGGATTATGTTATAGTCATCCGCCGGCCAACGGTTGACTATCTGATAAACCACCAGTCCACTATTGCTGACTGAGGTTAGAACGTGGCATACTCGTAGGAGAGTGGCTGCTAAAGTCCTATTCCCCATGTTTACCCCATTACTTCTTCGATTTTCTTGAGGGGTGAACCTAGTACGTGGTTTATCGCTTCTCCGTATCCGTACGGCCGCATTCGAACTTACAAGTCTAGTTACGAGAGAGGAAAAATGTGGATTATTTCTAAATTGTCTACTTTGTTACGAGTAAACTTTTATATTGTTCTAGACATTATTTGGCTTGAGAGATCTCCTTGGCAAGATGACTATTTTATAGTGGGATGGTGAACAAAATTTCTTGAAAACCCACATGGAATGTATGAGAATGACCAAGTTTAGTCATGCATATGCTTATATCTTATCTCATGAGTCTAGACCTGATATGGAATAATGGAGAATGGTACAGTTTGGTCGTGTATGCCTGTGTACTCTATCCTAAGAGTCTCGATTCGATGTGGATAATGTCTAAGCCTTCTTACGGGTGCCGATAACTCGTAGGTGGTTATGGTTGTTGTATTCCTTGTGATAGAAGGTAGATACCGGTGGTGAGACATACTTTATATATATTCTTTCGAGAATGGGCGGTTGAAGGTGTTCCTGTCTAGAGAAAAGCATTGAATATACTTATTTTGGAATTGAATCCTCATTTTGTTTGTACAATTGGGAATGAGAACCCATTTAGTGAACCTTGTCTCCAGTAAATATTTGTTATGCCTTGTTCCTTAAAGTGATAGGAGAGAATCTTTCATGAAATCTGCAAGACATCTCATTCTTACTAGCTGCAGACTCATCAGTCCTTCACGATAAGGAACCCAGAAAGAATTTGTCTAAAGTACAATTATATTCCATTTTCGTTAGGGGGACCTATCAGAGTAAGCCAGCGAAAGCTTGATGACTTGTCGATTCGAGGTTAGGGTGACTATTCCTTTTGTAAGCCTCCTACATTTGATTGAGCATATTGTATCTAAACTTTGAGAATTTGGTTTGTAAAGGATTAGAAGTGAACTTCATTCGTAAATCTTGAGGAAGAGTGTTTGCCTAATGGCTAGCTCTCGTGGCAAAAAGGGGATGGAACCTTAAGTAGAACTCAATGCTCTTCTATTTCATTTCCTTTGTTATTTTTAAGTGGAGCTTTGGGTACACATTCAACTTTAATATGTTTCTGTTCATCCTTATGGAGGAGAGTTATTCAAATTGATAAAGGATAGCGTGATGGCATATCAAAGGTGAATTAGTGAACTCAGTTTTTGAACTCTCCTCATTTTAGAAAGGTGTAGTACCTCTGAGACATGAGGTGTACCATGGCTTCACCCTTACTGAGTTTGCCTCTGTGAGATGAGCAATTTCAAGAAATCGCCCCTACCCTCCTATGTGGACATCTAACTAGAGTGATGTGTATGCTAGTTATAAAGCGAGTTTTCGCTAAATGAGAAGTCTGGAGCAAAAAATCATATTTTAAGTTGGAGTGAGTGTTCTGGTAAGAATTTCTCCTACTCCATTTCAAGAATTCAGATGTTGATGATGTAAGCATTTCAAGCATGAGATCTTCCTATTCCCTTCTTGATTCTAGTTTGGGATTTGAAGTGGTACTCCAAATTCAAGCCTTATTGATACCAATCCCGGGCAAACCCTTTAAGGGGGGGAGTTGACACTCGATTGAGGTAAGTAGACCTCATTTTTGGTGTCATTCCCTTCGATCTTACAACTATATTTATATTTGGGTGTGTCAAAGCTTGTTCTAGCTCGGGGGAAAAACAGTGTAGATCATTTTATTAGGCATGAACTTCACCCTTGGGGGAGTATGAACTCTCCTAAGATCATGGTAGCGTACTATGAGCCTATCATTTTCGCTTTATGTATAGTGGATTTCTGAAGGGATTTTCCCAAGATGTATGCCTATTGCCTGTTAAAGGGGAAGAAAAGATAAGATCCTATAAATTTCTTTTATTGGAAATGCTATGCATGGCAAATGCGTTAGTAGGAAATCCTTGCAGTTCGAATATGCAGTATTTATACCATGTTAGTCGATTCATGCCAGTGTGTTACGATACTCCATATTCTGGATTACTAGTGGAATAGTGGGGGTCATGATTACGAAGTGATCACGGGATCATATATTCAGATAAGAGGATGACGCGAACTCAGATCGTCTTTCCTAACCAGGCTAATGGATTCTTGACCTGTAGTCTATAAGAAGGCTAGAACCTTGGAATCACGTGAAAGATGGAAGGCGGAAACCTCAACCCAACGCTTAAAGAAGCGTGAACCTTGGTATGATCGAAGACGCCACAATCAATTGGTGGAGAATTGATTGATAAGTCAAGAACAATTGAATTAATCAATTCAACATGTTCTTAGAGAACACAAAGAGAACATTCTCAATATTATTAATCATCATAACTCTTATTAATAAAAACAATAATGTGCCTCCTTTAAATAGGAGTAAGCAAAGCCTTAATCCTAATTCCAAAAGGAAACTATTTCCTACTTAGAAAAGGAAAATAATAACATCTAGAATATTCCTAACACAATAAGGAAATTAATTATAAACACTCTAAAATAATAACAACTCTAGGAAATAATTATCTATAATCCTTGGTTTTTAAGAAATATAAAATAAATAATTAAATTCTTCAGCCAGCCGGTCGTGAGAACATGCAAGAACATAGGGCTAATATCTTGGCTAAGCTGGATCACATCAGAGGACTTCAAGCATTCTCTATAATTTAGCGAGCTCTCTGTAAGCCTATTCTCTTAGTCTAAACTTTACTTGATGTCCACTGAAATTTCATTGTCAGTTCAGGAATTCGTCTAGGCTAAGAGAAGACATTCAGGGCAAGGAATGCATTCGTTAGTATAACTACCTCTTGTATTTTGAAATGACCTCCTAAGAATTTTTAGTTCTAAATTTTGTGAGTTATTATGATTCATCTTTTAGAAATTGACCCATGCATTTTCCTCATTTACTTGTTTTGAATGGATGGAATTGGAATCTAGTTCGAATTTCAAAGCAGGATATGGAATTTGATTTCCGTATTCAAACCTTAATGACTTTGGTCTGGTGCCTTTAACCTCTAGAAGACCTATTTTTCTACTGGCTAGATAACACCATAGTTATCTTAACCGAATTGGGAGAGAGAGGTTACCCATATACCGTGTATCCATCTAGCCATCAAGTTTTGGAACCATTAATCACTTTATGATTCCTTGGAGATGGTACCTTTTCGTGAGTAATGAGACACTAAAAACCCTTCCGTATTAGAAACTTATTGTCACTTGAGAATCTATTTGAAGATTACCAACTTAATCTCTTGTTACGGAACTGCAATCACCCTGTATTGCAATATGATCGTCCTAAGTTTCCTGAGCTAGAAACTTCTAAAGCCATTGAGAGGCGGATATTGAGTAGAATACCAGTATCAAGTTGAAGTATACGGTGATAAGAAATTGGGTTGGTGAAGGCAAGATTGTTACCTTGCTCGATAAGTTGGGTGAGAGAAAGAGGGTCTATAAGGAAAGTTCTATCTTCTGCTACTACGTTCATGTGTATTGGCGGTTGAAAATTCTCCTGTTTGGTTAAGTATCACTTTCCAATTGAACTCTTAAAGAGGTTGTGGCTTGTGAAATAGAATGTATTAGATGACTTTAGTTATGTTGTTTTTCTTCTTTATCTTTTGATAACATTAATTCTCTTGTTCTAATCCTTGAATTCAGAATCCTTTTTCATTGGCGATTGTAGTTTTCTCTTTTAAGGAAGGGCAACTATGTAGAATTTAGAACCACTTGTGCTTTGGGCTGGTAAGCTATTCTACAAGAATTCCGAGGACGAAATTTCATAAGGAGGGGAGATTGTAACATCCCGTTTAATCATCTCTCGCAAATCACGGCCTAAGTCGCGTATAAGGCAGAATCGGGCTCTAGATAGCCAAATTGGGTTATGGAAAGGTTGGCATGGTTTGGAAACTTCCAACAAGTCATATTAACATATTTAAGTGTGTTATAATGACCATAAGTCGTTTCGGGTGGCTCGGACGGAAATCGGCTCGAAAATCACAAGTTTCGATCATATGCGATTAATGATTTTTACCCGACTTTGAAAGTTCATATCTTCTTCATCTGAACTCCAAATGAGTCCCCGTTTTTAGCCAAATCTTCATCTCAATCCCCTCTACAACTTTCATGTTTTGGTCGAGACCCAATTCCCACTCCTCGATGGTCAAACATGTGTACGAAATCTGGTAGATAACCAAATGATGAAAGGGCCACCTTCAAGCCTATGTAGTCGACAACATGGAAAGGGATGTAGTCGACTACCTCATGTAGTCGGCTACATGAACATTAAGGAGTCGACTTCATCGTACTGGCGAGATTTTTATATATCTTCTTCTCCTCCTTTCTTCATTTTGAACCCCACCATTGGAGAGCCTTTAAGAGAGAGAAGTGAGGAGTGATTTGAGGGGATATTGACAGATCACTCTATGCTTATTATTCCCCACCAAACTGACATCATCACCATCATCTTCATCATCAATTTCATCTTCCTCCTCCTTAAAACGCCATGGCTAGGGTTTTGAGTGAAATTGAGTGAAATTGGGGATTAACCCTCAATAGGTGCGAACAATAGTATTAAATCTTATTTTTAAGTTATTATAACATATTTGTCCCAAATCAAACCAACCTAGGGTTTTTCTACTCAAATTGCATATTCATGGGGCTCGGGTTAATTTTCTCTGTTTCTTTGATTGATTTGGAGTTAATATGCATATAAATGGTGGATTATACTAGAAACCCTAATTTCTACCTTAATTTCCTAATTTTTGGCATAAAACCCCTATATACAAATATGGTTATGAACTATATGCTATGATACACATACATACGATGCGATACATGGTTTTAAAAGTATACTTTGGCCTTGATAACACATATATGGGATATTGTTGTTGTATTTTATTACTTATACTTTATGTGTCAAGCGTGTAGAATCGAGGTCGTATAATCCGCACTACGGTTCTCAAGTTATTCTACCCAACTATGCCTTGGCTATTGTGATTCTCGCTTAATCGACACATCTAAAGTATGCTTAATTCTTAAGATTTATGGACATATCAACCTAAGCCCCACCAAATTATATTCATCACACAATAGGGTGTATCGTGGGTGAGTTCTCATTACTAACGCTAGCAAGGTCCATGTAAGGCTACAGGCCTAAAGGTTAATGCACACCATTCTCGCCCGAGTGATTTCACGACCCAATATTCAGGGATAATGTTCAATACCCTTAATTATCTACATATACGTGTATAACTATCACTTACAATCCATAATCAACCATCCTCTAGGCACAAATCTCAAAACCCCCAATTTTGAGTTCATAGATGAAGCTACCATATGGGTTTGTAGTAAATCTCTAGGTGTGTGAGCTAAAACATGTATCTATTTGTTAAATTGTGTGATTAAAGTCATAATCTACCAAAGAATTTCAAGGAATCAAGCCTAACCCCCATGAACATGCAATTTAGGTAAAACCTCAAATTTGATTTGATTTGAAGCATACAACATGCATGAACTAGAAAAAGAATTTAGATACTAGTGTTCCCACCTTGGAGAAGCTAAATTGTCTAATTCAAGAAGCGTAGACGTCGAATGTTGAAGCTCTAGCTCAAAGTCAAGCTCCCATGGTGGATGCCCAAGCTTGAACAAGATGAATGGTGGATGACATGAGGGTTTGAAAGATTTGGAGGTTTAATCTTGGATTGAGGATGAAGGCTGAGTAAAAATCTCTCCAAGAACCCTAAAAAACGATCTCTTATCTCTCTCTAACTCCCTCTGAGGTTGTGGCTCGAAAAAAGGGGAGGAGGAGGCTTAAAATGGCGTAAAAGTAGTCAAAATCGACTTACTGTTGTACAATGATTGATCATGGAGTCCACTGCCGACACAAGCATTTTAGATCTGGAGCACTATTCATAATTCTGCTTCACGGAAAGCTAATTCATTCGTAAGAGGAAGTTCCCTCAAATTGTGGACGAATAATTCCTAAAAATTCTCCGAAGACAGCGTTCTGCTGAAATGCTATCGAATGATCAAATTTCTTAAAGCGGCTTACTTCGCACGATGTTTTGACCAACAAGATGCAAGAATCGGCCTTCGGTCAAAACATGAAAGGTTTAGAACACATCAAAACCTAGACATAAACGCTAACGTTGACTAAATCGAATAAGAGACGAAGAAGTTACAATAGCTCGGACTCGGCTAAAATCACCAAATTAAGTAATACCGCAACATATGATTTATCATCCAAAATTGATTCGGATCACCCAAGTCACGAAACGATCACTCACACGAAAGTAAACATACTAATATCACTAGTACGAAGAGCTAGAACACTACGAGGCCCCATAATACAAGATTTCACCACTCATGGTGAAATAAGCGGACAAATGAAGGCGATTGTTGTAGAAGGAAAGAACGGGGTATCACAAATTATTCATACTACGAAAAAAATCTAAGAGTAAAAGTGGCTCCTTAGCTATTAAAATAGATCTCACAAAAGCTTTTAATCAACTAGAATGGAAATTTATTGAGTGGGTCCTCAATCAACATGAAGTTCCTACTAAAATGATAAAATGCATCATAAGCTGCATTACTTGTGTTACTCATCAAGTCCTAATAAATGGTAAGCCCACTAAACTTATTGTGCCCAAGAGGAGTTTAAGTCAAGGTGACCCCTTGTCACCTTACTTATTTATATATAATGGCTATATATACTTTAATGAGAAATCTAGAGAAACATAGTCATTAAATGTACAATAATATACGGTAAGAGATATTTTTTAATACAAACAAACTTTGAATTTTAAGTGTCTAAAGTGTTTTGAGAGCGTCTTAACTTATCTTTTATTTTTCCTTTGGTCAAAATAAGGTTAGCCATGCACACTAAGATTAAGTGATTCAAAAAATATTGCATATGATCTAACCCTCATCAAACCAATGCATGAGGGTTGGATTTTTTTAATGTTTACCAACATATATAGATAACTTTTGAGTTGGGGTGTCTAAATTGTTTTGTGAGTGTATGTCCTTATCTCTGAGAAAATGACGGCTATCCAAGCACTGTGACGAAGGGATTCAAAGGTAGACTATGTAGTGGTTTCTAAACTGATGACCCTATTCATACGGTAGGCTCTTATCAAAACCAATCCATAACAGTTTGAGTATACGTCTTAACTACCAGACTAACCGAATCACATGATATGTGTGCGACTTTTATAGATGTACATAATTTGAATACAAAATCTTAACAAAAGTTAGTAAATATCAAGATTTACAAAACAAGATCCATTGTTATTATTAAATTATGTATAAAAAAATTTCAGGAAAACTTATAAAACATTACAACTATAATGGCATACTTAACGTATTTCTAACTCATTAGTTATTTAAATTATTACACAATGAATAAAAGATAATAAAATTAAATTAAAAATAATAAAATATCCTAATCGGATATGTTTCAATCTGAACAGAGCCAAATGGGGCCGAAATTTTTATATTAGGGTCCAACTTACCTCAAATATAATATTTTTTTTGTTTTAAATATATTCATAACACTCTTACAATATAAAAGAGTCAATGCGATTTCAGGGTGAGAATTTTTTTATATTACGGTTCGATCTGTCTCGAATATAATATTTTTATCTCTTTTAAATGCACTCATAACATCATTACATATAAAAGGGTCGAGGCGATTTCAAATCTAATTGAACAAGTAAGACATCTCGAGTGAGGACGGTTATATTTTTAGATGGACAAGTTTTGTTTTTGCAATACCTTATTTGTTTTCATTCATAGGTAATATGCAGTCATACACATCTTCCATCCTCACATTTTTCACGTAATTATATTTTATTTGATTATTATATTTTGTTCTTATCGTATCAAATGGCACCGGTATACCATAACATTTTAATAATTAAACATGAATAATTTAAAAGGTGTAAATAGGGTTCAAATCCTGTTATGCTATAATTGTATAAAAATAAAATTAGAAAATCAAAATTACGAGTGTCTCGAAGTAATTAAAATCCGTGCTCGTTCGCATGCATATAATATATATATATATATATATATATAATTGGTTTAGTAAACTGTGCGAGCAAGTGGATCGCATGTCAGTCAAATTAATTTAGTGCTTCAAATTAAAGTCTTGTTTAAGAAATAATAATTAAAGTTTTAGAAGGGCGTTGCCAAAATAAATGAGAAAAAGGAGAAAAAAGAGGAGAAAGGATATGATGCTGGGTCCTGTGGAGACAATTCAAATCACATATAAAATATAATTCCTGGGACTTTATAATTAAGAAACGGTTTATTTATAATTAATATCTTGTGAATTAGCACATTGTTGCTTTTCCTTTCATTCATAATTTTAAGAAATTTAAGCTATATTAATCATAAAATAATAATAAAAATAATTATTTTTTAATTTGTTAAAAGTATATACAGAGGCTTAATCTTTATCCATTTTTTTCTTCATAATTTTGTATTTGTTGCCTGATAATACTTGTAAAAAGGTTGATTATTTCTAACCAAATTTAATTTTGTCAATTAGTATAAATCATGGATGTTTGGAAGAGTTGAAAAAATTAAAAAATTCTACATAGATAATGCTAATATATTGCAGAGTGCATTGGCTCCTCTCTCTATCAGGTGTTAGTAACAACCTCCTAGAGGATTAATAACAAGCGAGTTGAATAACATAATAATTACAATAAGTAACTTTTATGTATTAAATGAACAATAGTCTCAGTTTTGTTTTTTGGGGGGTAATTGGACATAAGGGTTCATTCTAATAATAACATAATTATGAAGGATACTTAGAAATTACCCGTGTAAATTAATGATACTGTACAAAAAAGACACTAATACACCTTCCTTATAACATCTCATGTCTTATTAAGACACTAACAACAACCAGAAAATACTAAATGCATTTAACACCACCTGAACAACAACCAGAAGGTGCACCACAACCAGAAGGTGATAAATGCATTTAGCACCACCTGTCAACACACATAACAACAACTAGAAGGTCTAAATGCTTTTAGCACCACCTGTCAACGCACATGACAATAACCAGAAGGTGCTAAAATCATTTTAGCACCATTACATAATATAGAATAATAAAATTGATGAGATCAACATCCACTCAATTTATATATGTATGCATATATCTATATTATAAAACACCATCTTTGACCAAAATTTTCTCTAAAAAGTATAAAAATTTAATGGTTAAAAATAGACATGTTATGGTGTGCATTAATTCTATACCATTGGATGAGTTTTATACACACATCAAGATGTCACATCAAAGTTAAAACACTCACACCAATAATATACACACAATAAACTCTCACATTCTAATAATTTTCTCTACATTAAAAATGCAACAACTTAAAATAAAAAATTCAAAATTTAATAAAAATTTAATATTTAAAACATACTAATCAAGATCAATTAAACAAGATCCATCATGACTATATAATTATGCAAATAAATAAATAAATTATTGTGTAACATTTAAGGGCGTACGTTATTTGTTCATATATTATTGGTCATCTCAATCTGTCATTTTTAGGATGTACGTTACGTGGTTGGATTATGATTAAAAAGACTTTTTAAAAAATTTAAAACAAGTCGGTCCAATCCGGTATACTTTTAGTTTTTTCAGCATGAAGATATATTTTTTCTATATTATAAAACATCAAGTTTGACGAAATTTATTTTCAAAAAATATAAAAATTTAATGGTTAAAAATATACATGTTATGGTGTGCATTAACTATACACCATTGGATGAGTTTTATACACACATGAGGATGTCACATCAAAGTTAAAACAATCACACTAATAATATACACACAATAAATTCTAACACACCAATAATTTTTTATATATTAAAAATGGCATTACTTAAAATAAAAAATAAAAAAAATATTAAAAATTTAAAATCTACTAAGCAAGATCAGTTAAACAAGTTAAAATAAAAAATTCAAAATTTAATATTTAAACACTACTGATCAAGATCAATTAAATAAATTCATCTTAAAATAAAAAATTTAATATTTAATATTTAAAATATACTAATCTAGAAATTTCATAGAAAAATAATATTTAAATCTACTAATCAAGAACAATTAAACAAGATCTATCATGACAATAGAATTATATTTAAAAAAAATTATTGAGTAACATTTAACACCAATAATATACACACAATAAACTCTCACATACCAATTATTTTTTCAACATTAAAAATGTCATAACTTAATAAAAAAAATCAAAATTTATTATTTAAAATCTATAAATCAAGATCAATTAAATGAGATCCATCATGACTATAGAATTTTGTTAAAATAATAATAATTATTATTGGGTAACATTTAAAGACGTGATTTATGTGTTCGTATATTATTGATAATCTCAGTATGTCGTTTTTAGGAGTGTTTATAATATATCAGTCAAATTTTTGAATTATTTTCAAATCATTACAACAGACGTGATTGAATCATTTTCACATATGGCATTAAGTTTAATTTGTTAAAAACTTATTTTGTCGAGATTAAAATAAGATCAAAAAATATGATTAAAAGCAGCACAAGCTTCAGTATTTTAAGTTTACACATAGCAAAACATATTCTTTAAAAGCAGGCAGAGATATCAAGAAACAATTACACTCCTCACTAAAAAATTTGTTATAAATGAGGACTATGACAATCAACACTCTCCTACAATGTTGATAAAGTGGACCACATTTTTTTTTTGTAGCTTACTTTCCCAATTTTCCTTCTTCCCTCTTAATTTTAGACTAGACAATGAGTTTAAAATAGACTGATTGATTTTGTCAACTTAAATTCATCACACGTTAATTTTTTTAACGTTACGTGGATGGATTATGATTAAAATACTCTATAAAAAATTTAAAACAAGTCGATCTAATCTGATATACTTTTAGTTTTTTGAGCATGCAAATATATTGAACTTACGTTTCAATTGTTCACAACGTTAGATTAGCCTAGACAATGGGTTCAAAATAGACTTATTGATTTTGTCAATTTAAATTCATCACATGTTAATTTTTTTATCCTATTATTAGATTATTTTTTTACCGTGCCGGATGGCACGGGTATACTCTAGTATATATATATATGGATTGATGTGGGGTTCATTAAAAAAAAAAAAGAGTTGCGATAAGATTTTTTTTTTCAAAATCCCGCTGGACTGTCGAAATTGGTCAATTTTGATAGAAAAACAACCTCTGATTGTCTTGATTTTTGGGTGGATTTGATAACTTTGTCTTCCGAACAACATATCCAAAAATCAGCTAAATCCAACGGTTCAATCAAAAGTTATATATGTTTTATGATTGCACCTGCAGAAAAAAGAAGAATAATAAGATGAGAACGGTGCTCCTCTCAGATATTCGATCGTAGAGTCAAGTGGTGGTGGTCGTGGTGGTGGAGGAGGTAAGATCATTGGTTGGTCGGAGCTGAGCTTGGTCGGTCGATTTTAGAGAGGAAGAGAGAGGTGTTTGATTTTAAAGATAGAGAAGAGAAAAGAAATGGGGACTGGAGAGAGAGAGAGAGAGAGAGAGAGAGAGAGAGAGAGAGAGAGAGAGGGGAGAGGGAGAGAATGGTTTTTTTTAACATTAACTTGGACTAATTAGGCATATATTTGTCCATCAACATTTATCATTTTCCTTAAAATAAATTAAGATTATGAAAAGTGTCATTATTATATAACCAAATTATGAAATTAGTACTACTTCTCTTTATTAAACATGAGTCCGTCATTAGAGTTATAAAACATTACGGAGCGAGGCCCTATAACCCATTATCTCTGGGTTTTTTTCAAATGTCTTAAATTGTCAATAGCCTTAATTCCTTTTTAGTAAACAACTAAGGTATGGGATTTCAAAATAAAAGTTATACAAGTCATTGTGATGCCCCAAATCCCGTTTAGATGTTTTCACCTCAGGGACCGGTTCGTCATGGGTGTCTTACGCCGTTGGCGGGTGATATTAAAACTTTATGCCTTATTTGAAACTAACTAATTAAATTAAGAAAAGTGCATCAATGGTTTTAGAAAAATTTCGGCATGTCTTTCTCTGTTTTATCAACAATCAAGACCTATATATGTTATACTCCGTTTTCAAATCACAATGTTCATTAATGCAATTCTCAACAGATTAAACAATCAATTACAATTTTCAAAAATTAATAGTATACCATTTCCATCAATTACACAAATTAATTACAAAACAACGTTTATAAAATAAAAAGGGATCAACTTAGAATTACACATATTAAATCAAGTCTTCTGTAATGCCTCGTATTTCGTTTCCTTGTTAATCCTCCTTTTAAGATTGTTCGAGGCCAAATCTCTGTTGGAGGAGCTGGATTTCGTTCCAGAACCTTTGTAGTTAATCCAACACTTCTAAAAAGTCATTTTGATGATATTAAGCAAGCGTGCATAGTTGGAACGTATTTCGGGAAGCCACTATTGAAATTGGTGGCTAACGGTGAAAAATCGAATTTTTGCCAAAATGAATTTTTGGTCAACTTTGACAGGCCATAAATTTCTCATAATAAGTCCAAATGAGTCCCCGTTTGCGTCTAGAGTTTCATATATATCCCCTCTACAAGTTATATTTTATGGCCGAGTTGAGTTGGAGTCATTTCGGGGGTCAAAAAGGGCCGAGAAAAGCTAGATTTTTGTAGGAAAATGTTATGGTTCAGGCAAAGTGGCCTCTGATCAATCAGAGCTGGGTAGCAAGGCTTTTTAACATCTTTGTCTTGCTAGATGTGTTGCTCATTCTCTCCCATTCGTTACCCATTTTGAGCATAACTTAAGAAAGGGCTAGAAAGAGATGAGAGGTCACAAGTGAGGGGTTCAAAAGCGTAATCTTTCATGATTCTTTACCTTGCAAAAAACCCTCATCATCATCATCACCATATCCATCTCTTTCTCTAATTTTCTTTCCACCATTGTTAGGTTTTCAAGATTTCATTTGGGGATTTTGTGAATTCTCGAGTTGTGGCTTAATTCGTCGCTCAAACCTCGGAGAATTGGCTTAATTAAGGTGGGAACACTAGTACTCAAACTTAAACTCAAACTCAATTTCAATATTTAATTGTTGCATCTCACTTTTAAAAGAAAAATTGAGCATTTTTCATGTGAACTTGTTAATACACATACATGGGGCTTTAGGTTTGAGATTTGTTATTAGTTTTCTTGATTTATGCATGTTATGATTGTGATTTCATATTTATATAAATGAAAGCTCATCATATAAGTAGTGTAGTACAAGCCTTAGTTACTATCCATTAGCACGTATGCCCGGTTTATGGGTTGATATATCGTGCTATGAACTAGGAATGAGGATATATACAAGTTATGACTTATATTACACTTTGATATGAACTTGGTATCCTAGAGACTATACATATTCATTTCTACATATATTATTGAGTTAATAAGGGATTAATTTGATAAGTATACAAAAACATCCATGTAGTTACCTGCTGTTCTCAAGTTTATCTTAAAAACCATATTTATACACTAGTATTTGTATATAACTATAAAGAGTTATTACAAATAGATTGATTGCTCACTCATTGGAGTCATTCATGTATCACATGGATATAATCAAGTGATGATCATTAGTTCCTTAAATGGCACATGTATATTAGATACATCTTAAATTAAAAATTATCGTCGTTGTTGTTGAATATATCTACCTATCACGTATACATATTTGGTAATACGTGTAGTGTGTATATAGGTCATATATTTTTGGTAACTAAATAAGCTTTTGGTAAACGAAGATAAGAATTAAGATGTACATATATATATGTATGAGTATACTCTTTGGAGAATATTTTTTATTGATGTTTTGACTTACTAATGCACTAATGGTCCATGGGAGGGGACTTAGCCTTGGCGGCTACACACCCTGATTCGTGTAGAGGGATCCCTCTTTAAGAGCGGTATACTCAATGGTCCGTAGGAGGACCCAGCTTTTACGTACCTAATACATCTGGGTGGTCGATGGGGGGGTCTCAGCTTTGGGTGTTGCATACCCTAGCCTTGGGGGCTTAAATCTCTATCACTATGCATAGAAGAGTAAATTTTAAATGCCTAGTGTGAGATGAGACTAATAGTTATAAGATGTAATACACTGTTTTCTGTTTTCTACGTTGACATTCTCTTAAGCCCGGTTAAGGCTTAATCTCTGTTAGAGCTCGAGCATTGGGTTTCAAGCCCTTCATACTTGACTCGATACTTTTAGCATGTCATGTTAGACATATTAAGTTTGAGGGAATAATCGCTATGTTATTCGGGTGGTTCGGATTGAAACCGAGGTATAAATCACGTGTTTCGACTTTTCGTGATTCGTCGATTTTTGGCCAATTTTGAGAGGTTATAACTTTTTAATCCGATGTGAAAATGACTCTCCATTTGAGGCCACGTCTTCATTTCTTTCTCCTTTACAACTTTCGTGTTTGGGCCGAGTTGAGATTTAGTCATTTCAAAGTCCATTTCAGGCTTAGAAAGTCATTTGGTGCTGCAGTGACCCCCACGATCGATCATGGAAGGCCATGTTCGATCATGGTCCTTCAATAGGGTTCATGATTGATCATGGACACTGTGAGAACCCGCGCTCTCGAAGCCAATCCCCTCGGTGTTAGGCACCCAATTTGCCCTTTCGGTCTCTAAATAGGAAATGCATGAAATTATAATTGAACAATTGCATGTTAATTACTGTAATAGTAAATCAGCCATTCGATTTTGGAAATTAGTGTGTGTGTGTGTGTGATTTGAAAGATGATTTTTATAATAATAAATAGCAAAACAAGTGTTTTTGAAAAGATTTAGGGCTTTTCCGAAGCTAATTCGATTTGGAATCGGATATCCAGTAATCCTCGAGATTCGTTTGTCAACAGTGTACCACAATTTAATAATTTAAACCGGCATTGATGAATCTAGTACTCTCATATTGGATATTTAGGTAAGCACCGCGATTTATAGATTAAACCAAGTACAAACATGTATTGATTCCTTTGTAAATCGAGACTTATAAAATCGAGATTTTATGAAATTAACTGATAAAACTTTGTTTAAAATGGTTACAGCTCGTTCTACGCCTTTGGTTTTGAAAATGGGTTTTAAATATGAAATATGGACTGTTTTTTAGATAAACGGCAAAATTTACATGTAATTACTTAATTATAAGTGATAAAATAAAAATAGATAAAAAAGTAAGGCTGGACTGAGATAAAAATTACCTAAGTGCCTTGACAATAATAAAATACTATTTTAAAGCATTGTTCACGAAGTCCCAGTGCTGTTTAATGCTTAAAATGGAGTCAGTGCAAGTGTATTTAGAGGTGTAGAATAATTAATGGGCTGGGCTTGGAAGATTAACAAGATAATTATAAGCATGTTGTTTCAGTCTCTGTGGGATTGACCTTTCTTGGGCGCTATACTATTAACCGATTCATGCGTTTGTGAGTATTAAAATTTATAACAACAGTAGCAGTAGCAAAAGCCCTAACTTCAAAAGTTTGGAGCACATTAGTGTTCCCATTATCAACAGTAGTAATAACAGTTTCTACATCAATTGGCTCCACCAAAGCTATAGAAGCGGGTAGAGTTGGGGGAGGACTATAGGATTCACCCCACGAAGGGGACTAGGAGTGGAAGCTATATGCCTTTTGTTTGGCTATTTGGCAGACTTTGTAACAGCTTGATTGGTTTTGATGGTTTGATTGGCAACATTATCCCTTGGTAAGTCTTACCATTTCAAGGCTACGATGTGGAGTTTGAATGATTTCTAGGTTTTATGGCGGAGATAGACTTTTTTTCCTCACACTCCTTCTTCTCCTCGACTGGAGACTTAGTGATTCTTGGAAAAGATCCTTAGTTTTTTTATCGGCAGCGTTTTAAGGCTCTTCGGCCTTTTAGTCAAGTACAGGGACAATGTTTCCTCTATCTACGAAACGGCCTATGCTATTGAAAGGCCAGCCAGCCATAGTTACACCTTCAATTAGCTCATAAATCCTCAATGGAGTTTGAGTGTTCTATGGACAAGTAAATATAGCTTCAACAGCAGGTGTCTTGCCTTTTTTCTTTTTCCTCCTTCTCCTTGAACCAGTCTCAGTATCTGTTTCAACTTCTGAAGCTTCTCCTCTTACTCAGCAGTTAGGCCTTCTCTAATCTTCAAGGGCTACCGAGGGATTGAGGATGTTATACTGCTTAAACAACCTATATTTTTGGTTATTTAAAGAAGTAGTATCAACCCACAATATGGTGCAATTCCTTTTAGGAAATGACCGATACGATAGTTGGCAGCCGAGTAGAAACACAACTACTAAACAATCATCATACAAAGAAAAATCGAAAAACAAAGAGACGGCAGAGCCAACTAATGATAAGGCAAGGAGCCCATGCATGATGATTTTTGTATCTCGTAAAATTTTTTGGTTTTTATTTTTGACTTTGGATGATTATTCTTTAGATCTTGTACGGCCATGGGATTTTGTCTCATATATGTATAGATATATATCTTTTTAAACATAGCAAATTTAATTAGCCTATTTATATTTGTTTAAGATACACAAAATATTTGCCTTTAATTTTGTGTGATTTTGGTTGCTATGTGCTACAGATATAATTATATTAATTTTTTATTTTGAAGTGTTTATTATTAAATTGTTTTTTAAGGAGATTTTTTTTTCAACTTGTTGCTCCTAGACATAATTTTTATATTCAGTATTATTCAAATAAATTATTTGTATTATATTGTATATTTATATTTAAATATAACAAATTGATCTTTTAATAGTTATATATTGCTGTATTTATGAATTAAGTTTATATTTAGTATTTGATAAAAATAAAATTATGTAACATAAATATTGAATTATGAATAATAATCATTTAAGAGTAGATGAATAGTAAAGATTATATACAATATTGTTATATTTACTACGTATTTATCACAATTAAATTTTTTT